>JBAHVQ010000076.1:5678-35332 GCA_036872915.1 Nanipora kamurai
CATAGCCATTGTTGTGGACACAGACATAGACATTGTTGTGGACACAGACATAGACATTGCTGTGGACACAGACATAGACATTGTTGTGGACACAGACATAGCCATTGTTGTGGACACAGACATAGTCAATGTTGTGGACACAGACATAGCCATTGTTGTGGACACAGACATAGTCATTGTTGTGGACACCGACATAGCCATTGTTGTGGACACAGACATAGACATTGTTGTGGACACAGACATAGACATTGCTGTGGACACAGACATAGCCATTGTTGTGGACACAGACATAGTCATTGTTGTGGACACAGACATAGACACAGACGTGGACATAGATATCGACGACCACGTCGACATCACTATAGCCGTAAACAAAAATTTAAGCAGACGAAGACGTAGACATGGTTGTACCCATACCGACATACATATCCTAAGTAACGTTATTGCTCTTAATTTATAGTATAGCGAACACATACCATCTGCGTTCTGCCTTACAGCTTTTCTGTATTCGGACGAGTTGGTAATAGCGGCAACCTGAGTTGAAAAAATGAGAAATTATCATCATCATCATCAAACTTATTTAGTCACGGTGGCTTTTCAGTTGTCTGAATGACTGATTAATTCCTTGTTTCAAATTTCGAAGTTGATGGGAAACAAAATGAAATAATATTTCAAAGTGGCATTGTTGTGGTCGTTTGTTTTACATGTCAGAGACTACCCGAGTACGTCCGAGTTATTTAAATCCGCATATTTTTTTTATTTTTCCCAAATAAGTAAATCCATCCGAAAACCATACAGGTGATGTTCTGCGAAAAGACAGAAAAACTCTTCACAGTGTAAGATAAATAACACTTACTGGGAAGGTTCAGAATCTTATTGAACACTACTCAGCAAAAATGTTCTCGAAAGTTGTGTCGTGGAATAAAAATCATTGCAAATTGCACTAAGAATCACACGAATCATCCGTTACAAAAATTTCACATGTTATTTCACATGTGAAAAACCTATGGAATTGGAAATTTTTCACATGGAAATTCTCATTTTACCTATGAAATTAGAACATTTTCACATATGAAACACTTGATTCACATATAGTTCATAATTTCACATACGAAAATTTCACATATTGCACAAGTAAATTTTCCATCTCACATATGAAGATTAACTTCACATCTGAAATTTTTATTTCACATGTGGAATTGGAACATTTTCAAATATGAAAGATTGATTCATATGTGAAATGACATACGAAATTTTTGTAAGGGTAAGAATCACACAAGTCATTCCACCAATTCGAAATATGGCGAAATACGCAATGTGCACGTCAATACAAAGGGATTCTGGGACGAAATCTACGACCCTGAGCTAGAATTTTTCGACAAATTGAAACACTGCCGTCAGAAAACATGAGAGAATGTAATCAGCTTTCTTAAAATTCATGATTTCACATACATTGGAATGACAAACAATGCTTGGAGTAACTTTGCTTAATACTTACCTGAGCTCCATAGATCTTGTCCTCTTGTACTACCAGTACTGAAGTGATCGAAGTCACAATTCCTCCAGTGACAATAGAAATAATTACCAGCCCCATTAAGATCCAAACTATTGCAAAAAGTCGACCGGAAACGGTAATTGGACTACGATCCCCATACCTAAGGAAGAACTTTAATGTATTACATTTCCGCGATGTCCAAATTAAAATCTGTTAAATAGGGATCTGGCGTTGGTGAAGATATTTTAAACTTACCCGACTGTTGTCATGGAGATGAATGCCCACCAAAATCCTTCCGGGACACCTCTGGTGAAGGGCGCCGGAAAATGTTCTTCGTTTTCTTTCCGCTCCTAGAAATATAAAACAAACTAAACTATAGTTTTAATAGGCAGTAATGAATGATCATTATTTTGGAACTACCTCTCACGAAAAATTCACGTCATTCTACCTATAAATTAGCCTTTCCGATTCAATGTGAAATTAGAATTTCATATTGGAAATGAAATACTTACATGTGCAGTATGTAAAAGTTTATATTTGAAATTATGAACCATATGTGAATCAGGTGTTTCATGTGAAAATGTTCCAATTTCATATGTGAAATGAAAATTCTATTTCCCATGTGAAAATGTTCCATTCAATTCTTAATGTTTTTCATATTTTCATTTTCGTACGGGTATGCTCATGATAGAAGATAGTTTGGTATAATTTCAAATGTAGTAATGAGTCGTTTTAGAAGACATTTCATATATAAAACACAGCTGCTCGTTCATTAAACATCACATAAAACACGGAGTAAATGCATAGTAAAATTCTATTCTGATGTTTCGTTATATTAATATAACAAATAAGAAATTTAAATAGAATAAAACTTTATTATGCTTTTACTCCGTGTTTTATGCTAGGTTTTAATATTTCTTACAAGGCTACGCTTTCCCACCAGTCAATCTTTGTTTGGTGTTCTAACGAAACTCACCAGTAGTCTAATGCAAATGCTAAAACTTGACCGTTTAGGCTACCGGACAACTAATGCTCGATAGATATCAAATAGCGGCAAGTAACGCAATAAGAATGAGTCTTTCGGTTACAAACAATGTTTATAGCTATTTTTTCGTCACAAATTACAAAAAATTGAGTACCTACTAAAACAATTACACCCTTCGATCTCAACCTCTCCGAGCTTGTAGATGAGGAAGGCACTCCTAATAGAAATTTCGAGTCCATAATCGAATTATTAACTATAACCGTCTGTATTAGAATAAGAAACATATAGAAAACCAAAAGGTTGAAAAACTACCGGGACTTAGATCTCGAAACACTGAGATTTCGAGTGAAGGCCCTTCGTCGTGCACGTTTCACTCTGCCTTCACTCGAAACGTCAATTTTTCTGGTTCTATGTTCCGACAGTATCCCAACCATTTTGGTTTTCAACAAGTCTTTCAAAACTGCCTACGCAGCATTTTTGTACATTTCTGCATGATTATAGAAGCAAGAAAAGCGTTACTTTAGCCACGAAGAATGTTGAGGGAGTAAGGTTCTCATCTCATGTACGAGAAGATGAACCTATTAATAGTATATTCTATGCTCATGCTAACCAAATTAATCGACCATCTTGGACAAAACCTGTGGAGACAACAATTAAAATGCTGAAAAATTTACGATTTCCTAGATTTGGAGCTTATAAGCTCCATGTTGCCCTGAATTCTTGCAAAATGGTTCACCAGACAAAACAGCATTGAATAGAGGGAGGAAGTGTACGGTAACCATAAACTAATTCACATTAAATCAAATTTGAAGAAGAATTCCGAACTGGTTCCTCCAAGATTATAGGTTTTTTCGGAATTTACGCACGTAATGTTGGTTTGTCTCTTTTAGAAGACTGTGGCTTAATTGTTTAGCAGGTCATATTCATTTCTTACCAAAACCCAGATGATAATTCCTGCAAGCCACGCAAACAACGACATGAGTATCACCATAGGTATGCAAGCGAGAGATGCGTTCACAACGACTTCCCCAGTTGATGGAACATTTTTAACGGTAAAATAGGCAGAGCCAGGAGCATCAACCACAGAAATGTACGGGAACACTCCGGCGTAAGTTGTCATGTACCGATTGCCTTGGACTGGAAAACTAACTTCGAATTCTTCGTTGATGTTCGTTACCAAATCTTGCAGACTGTTTTTCTGAAACTTGTTCGTGGTTGAACGACGTCGACGCCTTTTGTCGCAGCCTTCCGTGTAACAAAATGTGGTTCGACCATGGCCGTTTTCGCACATGCCACACACACTGTCAAGGACTCGATTTGTTATCATAAAGAATATACCACCTGGACGTGAAGAATCGATTGTGTTCGTATAAGGAGGAAGAACCCACCAATTTGCTCGGATGTATCTCGGACAACGACAGGTCTCTGAAACAGGTTAATTCGTTAGTGCTGGCGTTGGTGTTGGTTCTGGTATTGGTGATGGTGGTGGCGCTGGCGCTCCTATTGGACCTGGTGCTAGTGTTAGTGTTGGTGCTGGTGTTGATACTGCTATTGGTGTTGGTGTAGGTGCTGCTTGCGTTGTTAGAATTTGTGTTGGTACTTGTGTTGGTATTTGTTTTGATATTTCTGTCAGTGTTGGTATTGGTATCGATTGATGTTGGAGTCGGGATTCGTTTGGATTAGAATACGGTTGTTGTCCGTGTTGGTGTTAGTGTTGGCGTTGATATTTGTGTTGGTGTTAATGTAGACATTCATATTGATGTAAATATTAGTGTTACTTTTAATGTTGGCGTTAACAAAGGCGTTACCATTGACATTAAATCGGATTAGGGTGATGTTGGTGTTGGCGTGGCGCCAGTGCTGATCCTAGCGTTTTAAAGTTAAAAGTTAAATTTCTTTTATTTATACTGGATAACCCTATTCTCCCTAGAGGGCCATCCCTCATGGGTCCAGTGTTACTACCGGAGGAAACAGGAGTACCCGGAGAAAACCTGCGAAGTTTGGTAGAGTCAAGCTGGACAACACTCCTCTCCCATGTGACCAAGGTATCTTTAATCAGAAAACCATGCACGGCGCCGGAATCTAACCCTAGTCACAGAGGTAAGAGACACGTACACCGCCACTGTGACACCAACATCCCTTGGATTTATGTTTATTATTTAGTAAATTACTTTGAATGTGACTCACCAGCAGCTGTGGCGTTGCTTTTCGTTCCATTTTTAATTGTGTAACCATAAATTTGAATTTCGTACTTTGATCCAGGCTGTAAATTTCGAAGCACGGTGGCGTAGCGGTTTCCTCGGATTCTGACGGAGTTTACAACGCGGTCCCCTTTTGGAACAACCTGACCTGCCAGAACGACTGCTGTGTAATCAATATAGTAACCACGAAGAATGCCATTGTGAAACTCTGAGGGAATTCTAGTCCATTCAATGTTAATGGAAGAAATATCTGTGAGCGTTGAAACTCTGATGTCTGATGGAGGTACTTCGGGACCTGCAAGTCAAAGTTGTAGGTAATTTAATACATAATGACATTACTTTCAAAAATGACTCACAATGTATTTTTAACCCTTTAGTGGCTGATCATTTTGAAAATCATTTAGGTCAATTAACTTAGTATACGATTCAGCGTGACAACTACACTTTATTTCCGATAATATAAGAAAAAAATGATACATTCAGAATTGAAGAGCCCGCGCGCGGGTGGACCAGTGTAGGGTGGGACTTTGAAGAGATTCAATCTACTCCTCCGAACTTTCTGTCCTCTTGAGAGGATCAGAGACGAAGACTCTTTGTGTTCGTGATTTGTCCTGTATAATGTCTCGAAAATCAACCGTCGAGTCCTTTACGACCCCATCTAACGACTAAGCCTTAAAAGTTCGCCAAGACCCTTAACAATATTCATACATTTCTAGCCCAAGGATCCTAAAACGTCAAGCAGAGTAAAATCAAAGACGACCTTTCTGAACAGAAAGCAGTTCTAAGTTAAATGTTTCTTCGTACCGTCTTCCCCAGTTGAATTGATGTGTCCAGGTCCATACACAGCTCCATGTCCTTTAGAATTGATTGCTCTGACCCAGATTGTGTAGTTTGTGTACTTTTTGAGACCTTCTGCATAGTAAGATCGTTCATAAGGAGGGAGAATCGTCTGGACGACAACATTACTAAAGTCCTCCGTCTGACGCGCAGTTAAGTTATAACCTAGTAAGATGCCATGGACAAATCCAGGGAGAACAGGATCCCATTCAAAGGATATACTTGTTGGAGATTGTGCAACACCTCGGATATTCTCAGGGAAGCGGCTTGGAACTGAAATAAGACCAAATTTAACATAAAACTTAACATCGTTGTTAGTCTAAACATCATAGCCGATAATTTGAAAAAGTATAAAACAAAACATATTCCGAATAAAATCATCTTGTAAAACTCAAGATATGAGCCAAAAAACAAGAGAGAATGATTAAATAGTACTATGATGACTATTTAAACATTCGATAAAATGACTATGTAAACATTCTCTCTTGTTTTTTGATAAAATGACTATTTAAACATTCTCTCTTGTTTTTTGGCTCATATTTTGAGTTTTACAAGATGATTTTATTCGGAACATGTTTTGTTTTATACTTGTTAGTCTAACATCTCTGCTGAAAAATAAATAAAGTTTGAGCTTGAATTAAACAATTTTATTGCCCTTAAAGCTCAAGACTTCGGACTAGGGCGACGCAAGTAAAAACTTATAGAAATGAAATTCATTCTAATTCGTTCAACCTTCGGATTAGAAAGTAAATAGTCAATTCATGTAACGCTTCTTCAATTTACAAAGAATTAATAAGTTCACTTAGATCCAAACGTAAGATTACTGAAAATTTTTTCCGACAAAAAGTCTGATTTTGGAGATTTAACTTACTTTCTTCGTCAGTTTGTACAGTAACATTAATGGTAAACCCAGTTCCAACTCGAGTGTAACCACCAATACGAAGTTCATACCACCACCACAGAAACAGGTCGGTCAATTCAATCCGTAAGATATTTGAACGATGGTCAATTACTTTAGCTCTCCTCTTGGTATTCGCAGGACGATAGTAAATCCGATAACCAAGTAGATTCCCATGACAGTTGTCCGGAGATATTGCATTCCATTGAAGCTCGATGCTAGAGGAACTTGTGTTCAGTGCTCTGATTATCACAGGGGCTTCTGAGGGGGCTGAAGGAAAAACAAACGTACCTTCATATTCTTAATGGTTAAGCATATTTATAAAGGAAATTAAAGCCAAGATAAGCAAAGTAAAGCAAGTTAAATTGAAATATGGGGGCTGGTGTGGTATTGACCGGAAGAATGGGATGAGGGAAGGGGACGCAAGTTAAGATAAGGAAAGAAAAGGAAAGTTAAGTTGAGATAAGGTTAGGTAAAGTAAAAGCAAAGTGCTCAAGCAAGGTGAGACGAGGTATGAAGCGTGGGAGTTGCAGGCAGACGAGGCTAGGTGTGGTAAATTGAGGACGGGTGAGAAATTTTGAGATGAAGTGAAATACAAGTTGCTCATACTTGATTCATCAGTGGATACTGCTAGTGCGTTGCTTTCAGGTCCATCACCAACACTTGTGTAAGCCAATAATTTGATTGAATATTCAGTGTATATATCCAGTCCCATAATTTCTAAGTTTTTTGCATCGCCATCGTTGACATCAACAGCGTTGGTCACGCCACTTTTGGTGTAAAAAACTTTATATCCTCGAATGATCCCATTTTGTTCGCTAGTTCTGACGTTTTTCCACTCGACTAGAATACCGGTGGCAGTTAAATTCCGTACAGTGACATCCTGCGGTGGTTCACCAGGAACTAAATGAAAAAATACATTTCCAGTAAAATTCTCATGGGAATCAAAATAATTAGATAATCTGAACCACGCGACTAGGAACGAGGTTTCTACCCACAAACAACAAATGAAATGCGGTATCTGGTTACATGTAAGTCATTAGGTTGGGCATTAATCTTACCGTCTTCTTGTGTGACAGCAAGCTTTGCATCACTTTTGGCTCCACAACCGGGTGTTGTCTTAGCAGCTACTTGCAAGTAATAACGAGTGTAAGATTTAAGACCCACAATAGTGGTGTTCAACTGGGAAATACTTGGAACATGTTGAATCTCAGTAGTTCTCGAGCTACTCTCGCGATAATACACGCAGTATCCACGAGGGATACCATGCAAATGCCGCTCCTGGATTCCAGTCCATGATACATTCAGAGTAGTTGAATTAGGTGAGTGAAACTCTGTAATCACGGGAGGAAAACTGGGAACTAAAAAATGGTCGAAGAAAGCGGTAATAATTAATGTACATGAGTGTAATAAAACTTTTCGACGACTTATAAATGGTTGTCAGGCATATCAAGGTATACTTTTTGACAAACAACAAAGTTGTGATTCACAATGCAAGTTTAAAGAAGGGAATTTTCTTATCATATGCCGTGGAGTTCTTACTGTTGTCTATCCTAGAATTGCATATTCCACTGGAGTGCCATTATTGCTCTAAGATAACGATTTTGTAGGAGAAACCGATTAAAAAAATTCAATTTTAAAATAAGCAAGTCCTCGGGGTCTAGTACATTATCTTTTACGAAAAGAGCATAGTTTATACATTTCGTTCGCGACAGCACATCCACGACAAAAAACTTTGTTTACTTATCTAATCCCACCCAGGTCCGGCAATGAAACCAATATTGAACCCTTCCAGCGATATGAAATATCCTAGACATTTAGTCCACGAAGAACAAGGTGGCTCTCTGATACAGTAGTGTATTCGACCAGTTAAAAAGAGACAAAACGGCAAGTTTAGCATCCATGCACGTTGATGTCAGTAGTAATTTTCTCGCTTATTTTATGCCTAGTGACCTAAGCCTCCAGCGACAATACCTTCATAAACTGAACGCTTCTGTCATTTTATTTTTCTTCGTAGTTCATAGCAAGATTTATGTTCACTCTGGGTCAACCATTATTTGGTAGATTCGACGCTAGTCATTGTATATCACCGCACGGTCAAAAAGTCCCAAAAATCGCTCAAATAATAACCACGATTTAAAGTACAAGTAGCTTTTAACGCCTATGTAAGTAGTTCAGAAACGGCTCGGATAACAATTAAAAACTCCAAGTTTGCCGATCACTAACCATCTTCGTATGTTTCGTTTGCAATAGGATGGCTAGGTACTCCATTGCCATTTTCAGAATAAGGAGAAACAACGACCTGATAGTGAGTAAATTTCTGGAGATCCTCCAAAGCCGTCGTTAGGACGTCATGTTGCACGGCCACTTGATGATAGTTTGAAGAGCTTTTATCTCTGTAGAATATCACGTATCCTCCGACAGTTGAAGTTTGGCTAGTTTGAGCAGACTGCTCCAAAGCCGTCCATTCTACTTCGATGCTGGTGGAACTTACCGCACGGACTCCAGCGTTAAGTGGAGAGGAGAAGACTGGAATACATAGAGAAAAGATTCATAAAACATACAGCCCAATTAAAAAGAAAACAGTCGTGCTACAGGCAACGTCACTTAAAACATTTCCATAAGGTTGGGGGAAATAAAGCAAATGGTAAAAGAGAAAAGTGTAAAATGAGAGAAAATCTGGCGACTCTCATACAAACTAGGATTTGTTACCACATGATAGCTGTATCTTACTGTTTTGTGACGAGATGTTATGAAGACTTGTTTCAGAGTCCTCATCTAGAAATTTGTCTTGAAGGACAACTAACTCGTCCTGAGCCACCGAATTGAAGTAAAGAGTAAGCACACACTCGACATTTTGGTTTCTGTCATTCCTAAAAATGATAATGAGCAAATACCAAGAAACATGGTCCACAATCGACAAGAAAAATAACTAGAATCTAAGTTTTAAAAAAATCGGAAATGTATAAGCAAAGCCAAATATGCAAATAAAACAATTAGAAATACAAAGCAACTTCAAATACCGAAAAGTAAACCTTCCACCAAGCACGCTTGGTTTACGCATAGTCAATGGAGATATGGTCTGGAAACTCTGCGAAAGTCCTTGTTCTCTCTTTTTGTTCACCTTTATGCAAACCTGTGCACGGTGAGAACAATATATTTTTGGTATAATGAAGCAATCATCCAATGACAGCGTTTGGGCTCAATTACTCTACCGTGCTGTTTAAATATTAACAAGCCTAAAACAAAAGATTTGTGCACGGTGAGGACCGTACCAACATAAAGTCGAAGCTCATTATAAGTGCTTTGAAATTTGCCAAGTTTCCAGACCATAGCTCCATTGACTATGATTTACGCAAGGGAGTGAGCATTTTCTAAGCGTAGTTGACTATAGCTTTGGCAAATAATCGTGCCATCTTTCATGTTAGTATTAAAAACGTCTTAACCACATGCATGGTCTTAACGGAGACATTAGTTTGCTTAAGGATGAACATAAAATTAGTTCATGTGGGAGCTTGGTAAATATCAGACGACCAGCGGACGCTCGTCAAGCGCGTTATCTCAGAAAAATGATTTCTAAGCCTTTTCTAGCCGATTTCTAGGGCTCAGAAATCGTTTTTCTGAGATAACGAGCTTGATGAGCGTTCGCTGGTCGTCTGACATTAGTTTGCCCACGGTAATTGTTCTGAAAATGCCAAAGCGCAATTATTTATGGTAAATTATAAAAAAACAGTTCTCATGTCTATATCACAGTTTAGAACAATGTACCTGCAAGTTTCAAAACCAACATTTGGGAAGCTAGAATTATAAGCTGAATTAATCTATAATTGGAGATGAGAACTTGATGAGCAAGTAACGCGGTTAGCGCTATTAAAACAAAGCATGAAGCCATGTCAAGTAATCTTCATGGATGAGTAATCTTCATAAACTTACAAGTCTTTCAACGTTTCTCTTAAACTCATTTTGACCTGCCAGGTTGTTTTCCCAGGTAAATCTCTTGAAAGTCACATTAAGTCTGAGGTTTACAGCTAAAAATATGAAGGCGCGTGATAAGATTGGTCAATTTACCAAACTGGTAATCGTAATAGATCTACGGATTTCTAAATTATGGTATGCATATAACTAGTACTTTAACAACAACAATACGGGCTTCTATTTTCATGAAGATAAATTACATGTCTACTGTTGTTTAACTCAGAGTCCAATGGACACAGTCCCCCCCTCGCCTTTCCGTGCCGATGTTTCTCTACCTGATTGTCCGGCTGTTTGTATAAAATGAGAATAAAAACCTCAAAGTAATTTTTTAATAAATTTTCAAAGTAACACCCATAACAAACCAAACAGTTTAATTGGCTTATACATATAATGGACGTGTACATTTGCCAAGAAGGTACATACATGCCGTCGACTTGAAGAAAAATGTGTATTAATGGACAACGAGTTCTTTATATCCTCCTTAGTTGGCCTCAGAAAATGCACGAACACAGGTTTTGCAAAGTATGTAAAGTTTTGTCATATAAAATACTTCAAAACTCCAAATGACTTTTCCTTGCAGGTGATTCTGGTTGGTTACGAGTCGGATTTCAGGGTTGATCTTAATTTGTAAAGTAATTTTTTATTTTTTCTAAGGTTACACGTACGAGGGCAAGCAGCTGTGTTACAGGTTTTAGCGTCTAAATTACTCCCATTGCAGTTCCTTCCACCATACATTGGCTCGGGGTTGGTACACGATCGCTTTCTCCTCGAGTAACCAGTGTTACAAGGCTTGTCACAAAATGTCCACTCCGTCCATTCTGTGAAGCCTCCGTCGACTGCATTTAGAAAAAAAAGAACATAAAGGACGTCCAACTATCTTCGAGATGTGCTTTGAAAGATGACTGAGAGATAGCAAAATACTAAGTAAATAATTGAAAGAAAAAACATGATATCAATTTATAGAAACGAGGAGCTGCGTGTAATTTGTTTTTATCTAGGGATCATTTTGACTGTTTTTGGACTAAACGGACTAAGCTATATCAAATATAAAAAAATTAAGCAAACCCCGAGTGACTAAGGATTAAGTCCGAGTGGAAACGTAAAATCAAATAAAAAGCGAGTAAACACACGAACAAGTCGGAAAACCAATCCACCAGTGAGTCAGCCCTACCACTCACTGACTCAATAAATCAACCAATGAATAATATAACCACTTTGACTACCAGCCAACCACTCTTTCAACGAACAAACCAAGGAACTTATACCAAACATCCACCTAGCCACTCACACATCCGACGCACAAGCGCACCTTTTGCGTCATTTCTACATGGCGTTGTAGTCGCGCCTTAGCCAGTTCTGTAGACTTGATCTGTCTGTATCTTTTATTCAATCTTTCAATTCTACCTACAAATCTGTTTAATTATTCAACGAAAGATCATCGAACAAATAATGAACGAAACTCTACGAATAACTGACTCAACTCTGAGCCAAAACCTATCAATCTTTTATTTCGCGTCGCTGCAAGCTCCACCTTACATTGACCTTTGTTTTTGACCTAACATGAATGACTACAAAAACCATAGCCAGCCGATAATTTAAAAAAGTATGAAGCAAAACATATTCCGAATATAATCATCTTGTAAACTCAAGATATGAGCCAAAAAACAATTTGGTCTGATGATGAATTTGTAATAAATACGAAATATTACCTTTTAAACATTCTCTCTTGTTTTTTGGCTCATATCTTGAGTTTACAAGATGATTATATTCGGAATATGTTTTGTTTTATATGAATGACTACGTGTGGCAAAAGCTCATAGTTTAACATCAACAACCGGTTTAACATTACTGTTACAATAGATGCAATGACTACACTTACAAACGCATCTAAATCTTACTGAATAACAAATAATTATAATCAATATCCAACAACACCAATTTAACCAACCACAACTTACTTGGACAAGGATGAGAATTACAATGACGTAGTTGGTTTCGATCACCATCGCAATCATCCCCTTCGAACTTCGGTGACGGATTTGTGCAAGTTCGCGTTCTTATTTGGGTCCCGTTACCACATTCTGACGAACATTCCGTCCATTCACTCCACGCAGTAAAGTTTCCGGGTACTGTGAAAGAAACAACTTGTGCATGAGTAATACGAAGTTGTAAAGTTGGAACTGATATCAATGACACTGAATTTATGAGGAATCCTCTCCACATCGGAGAAAGTTACTTCAGGAAGACGTACTTGATTGCTATCGTTAAGATGTGAACTTGGCATGTTGGTGTTTTTGTTTGCTGATTGACAAATCGCTAAAAGGTCAGCGACTTTTAAATTTACAATCGATAACTGTAAGCGACTACTTCTACTCCTAGTATTGACGTAATCTTATTGCTTTATCACTTCAGGTAAAGTATGTACATTTTTGTAAATGTTTTTCCTGATTACACATATTGCGCAGCGATTTCTTGAGAACATAAAATGTGAGTGGACAATCTGATGTAAGTCGTATTGCGTACGAATTTGTCTTAATTTATTTCTTCTTGTCTTACTCGGACAGCGATGGACGTTGCAGTCTTTAATTTGGATCGCTTCGCCAATACACGTTTTTGCACCAGGCGCCGGCGGTGGATTATTGCACAGTCGATGGCGTTTCTGACGGCCTCCTGCACAGCTTTTGTTACAAATTGTCCACCAAGACCAGTCAGACCATTGTGCTGCGGGAGGGTCTAAAAATAACAAAACTGTAAGCAGTGGGTATGATGAAGTAATGAGAACGATGTCAAAAAGGATGGAAAGTTAAGGCAGAACTAAGCACACATAGAAGATTAGGCTGCGGTTGGTAAGCGGGGTCATGTGTTATAGCATCACAGAATGCTAAATTGAGGAAAGGATACGAGATATGGTTGGGTGAGCCATGATTGGGAAGGATAGGATACGAAAAGATTTTAGCAGATACAGCATTGTAATAGCCATTTGAGAACATACGAGAGAACACGACGGAACAGCAAAAGGTGTGATTGGGGCTCAGAAGAATTTTATAGGATGGAGTAGGGTAGGGTAATGTAAGTGAGGTGAGGAAAGGTGAAATGAGGTGAGTAACGTGAGGTGAAGCGAGGTGAGGTGAGGTAAAGCGAGGTGAGGGATGAAGAGGTGAAGTAAGGTGAGCTTAGGTAACATGAGGAAAGGTAAGGTAAAGAAAGGAAAGATCACAAAAAAAGAAGATGAAGACACAAACCAACCAACTAAAGTTTACCTGGACATGGTACATAGTCATAGTAACTACAAGGCATCACTTCAATCGAGTGTCCTGGACAATGAGCTCCTCCGTTTCTTTCACGAGGATTATCACAAACTCTTGTTCTCACTTCTTCTTGATGGCCGCACGTTTTACTGCAAGATGACCACGGCGTCCATGTTGACCAACTACCATTTACTAAGAATAAAAGGCCAAATTAACTATACACCATGATATAAATACTCAATTAATTTATATTTAAATGTTAAAATACAAAAATGCATCTATAGTGCGATTTTTCAGTAGTTGTTCAGATACTAGACCTTGAGCGGCTACTCTAACTCGTCGTCGCTTTCTTTTTCATCTGTCTATCCTACGCTTTAATGAAAACAAACCTGGACAAGATTGAGTGTTGCACTCCATGGTGACGTTAGTCAAACTAACACATTCGGTTTCGCTGACGAGACAATCCCGAGTTTTACGTGTCAAACCTTCACACTCAGATGAACAGGGATCCCAGAATGACCATGATGAAAAGCTGGCATCTCCTATTTAAAAAAATTAAGTGAAATAATCACATTATCTCTTAAGATGTTGTGATGTATACAACGAAACGTAAGATTCTATTAAACTCTTTGTATCATGCCTTTGTTTCGCATTCTATGCTGGGCTTTAATATTCGTATTAATATTGAAATTGATTAAATTAAAAGTACAAAGCCAATGTTGTTGTAACTTATCAAAAATAGTGTTATTTAGCATATATTGGGTAGCTAGGATTTTCACTCGAGAGTGGGTAACGGCAACCGTTATCCAAACTAACTGTTTAAGGAGGAAGGGAAAGGGCTTATCGTGAAATCCTGGAGAGTTGAAAGCCAGGTGAACTGAATTAGTTTTTGTGATTCATTCTAAAGTGAAGACCTCGTCTAACAAGTAATAACAACGTCAACAGGTTAACATTACGCAACACCGTGGACGATGGCTGACCTAGGGGGGGTCGGGTATCTCAGCTGAAGTACAAAACAAGGCTGTCAGAGAAAAAGCAATGCTTCCCTCTCAGCTCATAGTTTTATTTCTCACCCATCCAGATTTTACAGCGTACCTGGGCAGGCGGGTGGATTTTCACACTCCATCACTTCATGTGATTGACCAATGCAATCACTTCCACCAAACAATGGAGGAGGGTTGGTACAGTTGCGATACCTTTTTCGAGTTCCGAACCCACATGTTGTACTGCAGGCTGACCAGCTTGTCCACTTTGTGAAATTACCATCAACTATAAAAGAACGAAAATAATAACAGTTTTGAATGCACGATAATTTACTACGTGGCAACAAATTAACCTGTTCTTACCGACACATGGTTCTTCATAACATTCCATGTATTGATTAGTGGGAAGGGTGCAATAAGGATCTTCTGGTGGTGGATAGGTGGGGACAACAGTACAATATCGGGATCGTTTACGAGTTCCTGGTCCACAATCAGCATTACAAACATCCCAGTCTCCCCACGGTGAAAATTCTTCCTCCCCTGGAATATGATAAGTAGAACAAGGATTTTGTCGTGGTAACAAATTTAAATATCGCTTTGAAAAACGTATTAACCACGATGAATGGTTATACTGGAAAGTTCTAAAAAAGAACTGTTGGAAACATAGCAGAGTAAAAATAATAAAGAGATGGAGCCTACGGATGATTAAAAACTAAAAGAAGCTCGATGCGTTTCGGCAGACTTCTCGTCAGGTGCTAACGTCTGCTAACTGGTGAAAAACTGAGTTTTGGGCTAATATTTATACCGAAAGCAAAGGCGATCATGTCATCCCACGTAGGAGGGAAGAAGCATCAAGACAACGCTAAGTTAAAAATAAATTCCTTTTGTCGGCAGAGATCCGGATCATTAAGCTTAATGTCTGCCGAGAAGTCTGCCGAAAAGCATAGTGCTTCTTTTTAGTTTTTAGTTATCCGTAGGCTCCATCTCTTTATTATTCTCACTCTGCTAGGTTTCCAACAGTTCTTTTTTACGAATGATTGAGTTTTTGAAGTAATATTTAAAAACTGAGTAGGAATGTTTTATCGGATATAAAACACTAGGCGACACCCGAGTGTTTAGATCCGACAAAACACAATCTACGAGTTTTTTATATGACTTCTAAAACGAAACCCTATATACACTAACTGACGAAGAAATTTTTGCAATTACTTCTGTTTGAGCCGAAATAATTTGATGAAAAAAGTGAGCGAGATCTGTATCAGATATATAGATCAGTTACGGTTCTGATTTTCCTTTGTGTTTTCTTCTTGAATTATTGAGTTTTAGAAGAACTGTTTAATAAACGAGCGAGAGCGTTTTATTAGGTTTAAAACCATGTAGCCATAACCCATGTGGTTTTAGACCTAATAAAACAACTACCTAATAAAATACGTCGAAGATATTAGCATAAAAAACAAGCTATACCTTATTAGTATTCTTTATGTAGAAAATACTAATGTGAAGTGTTTTTAAAGTCCGTGCACGTGACGTATTATCGAGGCCTTGACACATTAAAATCCTTATTAATTATTCATAAGTTTTTGAAGAGTACCATAAGATATTTCAAGAATGTGGTGTGTGACGATATTACAATTGACATAGCATGTTATGGCCTCCAACATTGTGTAAGATCAAGTTACGAAAGGAAATTCTATATTCTGAAATCTAAATGAAATTCACGAACATGAGATCAAGGAGGCAGTTACTGTCCACATACCTGGGCAACTTTCGGGCATAACACAATTTTCGTACTCGTGAGAGTTTCCGTAACAAGGCAATCCACCGTAGGACGCCACTGGATTGGTACATGTTCGTTCTCTCAATTTGCGTCCAGAACCACATGATGCACTGCACGATCCCCAACTTGACCAATCAGACCAGCCGCCATGAACTATAGTAACATCACAATTATTCAACAGAAGCTCTTTAATTTTTTTGACACGATTTCACATAGCTTTAAAAAATGACACATCTTTCGAACTCGTACCTGGACACTTCCCAAAGTCACAAGGTTTTCTTTGAATAGAAGTAGTACTGCATTCTTCTGGTGGAGCAAGATCTTTACACTTTCTTGTTCTTATCTGTGTACTGTTCCCACATGTCTGGGTACATAGTGTCCAAGAAGACCATTCTGTATAACCGCTCTCACCTGGAAAATAAGCGTTCAGTGAATGAGAAAAGGAGTGAAAATGTGAAGAAGCGAGTCAGTGAGGAGTAAATAAAAGAGAAAAATAAAAAATAAAAAGTAAAATCTAAAAACTAAAGATTTAAAAAATGTATTAGCAGAACACCTGAGCAATCATCATCAGAAGAAAAGGAAGATGGTGTAGCAGTGAACGAGGGAGAGGAAAGGGGGGATCAGTCGAGACAGCGAGCTGGCGGGAGAGGAAAGGAGACAGAGATGGAAAACACTATTAGACGGAGGGAGTGGGAAAGGGAAGTAAGAAAGAGAGGTACGGGAAAGCGAAAGGACAGATGAGGGAACAGAAGCGAAAGAGATGGAACAGGAGAGAATAGAGACAAATAGATGGACTGTGGAAGTGGAGATAGCGGACGAGGAAAAAGTAAAAAATGGTGTTTTACAAAACCAACCTGAGCAGGTGACAGAATGTTGACAATCTTTAACTTCTTTATCGGCACCAGAACATCCAGACCCACCATAAGCAGGCTCAGGATCACTACAGGTACGAATACGATTCTTGAGGCCAGACCCACAATATCCACTGCACGACGACCATAAAGTCCAGTCTGAATACTGACCATTAACTGAAAAAAGAGTAGAACCTGAGTTTTGCCTTGGAACGTTACAAACATGATGCACCGACCATGGCCTGGAGCAAATAAATGGTTTTCCTGATTGAACGAAAGCTGAATCATATAAATCTTACTTGGACAAGGTACGGTATAGCATGTTTTATTCTGTTCATATGTTCCATTACAAGTTTCCAAAGTTTCATCTGTGCAATTTCTTGTCCGATAGCTTGCTCCAAACGAACACGTCACACCGCATTCGGACCACTGTGTCCATGAAGTGAACCCAACTTGATCTAGCAAGGAGCGATTCCCAATTACTAAATTATAATAAGCTTAAATTTCCGCCACGTTTCATCAATAAAGACTAAATAAATTACACACCTGGACAAACATTTGGCATCGTACATTCACTGGTTTGTACGGCTAGCCCAAGACAATCACTTCCATTATTAGCTGGTTTAGGGCTGATACATTTACGTGTCCTCTGAATGGTTCTAGATCCACACGTGACCAAACACGCCGACCAACTCCCCCATTCTGTAAACCCACCATGAACTGGAATGGAAAGAAAAAGATAAAACGCTGATGATTACTTTTATGTGTTGAGTATTCTTCAACAATTATGTAAATAAGCCCCAACCTCGTGGTTCGACCCGCCATTTTGAATCTAGGGGTAAATTGCCTTCCTTCCGCCCGGCTGTTTTTTACTTGACTAATGGAGACAAGAAAACATTAATGTAAAATTGTACGTAGCGAAAAAAGATGCGGTCCTGGAAGGAAGAATGGTAATACTGTATTAAAAGGAAGGGTTGTTAGCAGGTGTTCAATATGTTTGACAACGATCACTAACCTAAAATTCATTGCAAAATTATGCACTACTGAAATTACAAAACCAAACTAGCAATAATACCAGGACAATCTGGAAACAAGCATTCTCTGACCATCGAAACCGGACCATTACAACCCAACTGTTTGCTATTTAAGCATTGGCGCGTCTTGGTCTGAGTACCACTGGAACAAGAAACACTGCAGCTACTCCAACTCGACCACAAGGAGTAATTTTCACTTCCTACAAGAACAATATGAGTATGTTAAAGAAACAGAAAGAGTTGAGATATTTATGGCATCTGGTTAGAAGTATCAAGGTAGGTTAAGTTATCTCATGAATATGCACGGTTTGGAAGCTTGGGATCGAAGAAAGTGATTGAGGTTGGTCATCCAGTACCTTATACTGCAGTTGAGACACTTGTAATGCACTGGTACAACAATGCGTCCAGCAAATGAAGAATCGCATCGGGATTTGCTCATAAGCCTACAATGTCTAAACAGAACCTTGCGAGGTTCTTTCGACAAACGCTTACCTGGGCAGATTGGATTTTCACAGTACTTTATTGATCGAATACTGCCAGAACATTCGTTCCCACCATGCTTCGGGGTAGGGTTTGTACAAGACCTGGTTCTTTCTTCCACTCCGGAATCACAACTGACACTACAGGGACTCCAGTTAGTCCAATCTGAGAAACCTCCGTGAACTAAATAACGTTGATCAGAAATACACAGCTTGTAAACTGACATTTATAGATTGAGTTGGGGGCCCCAAATACGTTTGTCTTTGTTCGTTTTGGTATCAGCTTCAGTGCCAAAGCAAGGTCTAATGTCAATGTCAGTTCCAATGTTAGTACCCATGCCAGGCTCAGTTTCAGTGCCATAGTCGGTGTTAGTGTTGATGCCCGTGCATTTATAAGAGCCAGTACCACTGTCGGTGTCAGCGTCAGAGTGTCAGTATTACTGTTTTAGTGTCAGTGTGTTATTGTGACTGTGTCGGTGTCTCTGTGTCAGGGTGAGAGACTGTGTTAGAGCAAGTACCAGTGTGTCAGTGTGCTTTGGTCAGAGTTTCAGTAACTGTCAGTGTACGTATGTCAGCATCAGTGTGTGAATCAATGCTAATGCAATTGTCAGTGAAGAATTTCAGTGCCAGGACCAGGGCCCACGCCATTGTCCGAGGCAGTGTCAGTGCCAGCGTCAATGCCAGCATTTGTGCCACTGCCAAGACCAGGACTTGCGTCAGTACCAGTTCTGTTGCCAGAGGCACTCGGTTACAGTGTTAGTGGCTTTACTTTGGCGTGTGTCTATGACTTTCTTCACTATTACTCCTGTGCCTGAGTCAGTGTTATGTTGAGGCCGGGGTTTTTTGAATCAGTTTATGAAAAGCAGTGGAAAATATAACAGTGGGTGAATCTCTTCCTCAACCTGTAGCAGTTACAGTCCGTGTATAGGTCTGCGGAGGTAACAGTTTGTTTTTGACAAGGAAGATAACAGAAGATATATCTGCTTTCGATTAAACACCCATCACAAGTGACGGTGATCGTAATTGTGACGTTAGCAGTGGTTGTGCGAAAAACGTCTCGCTTTGCCTCCGTCTATACTTGTGTTTGTTTGTTATTATATATGGTTTATATCTTTGACTGCGTCCGTGCCCACGTCTCTGTATCGGTAATTGTTGTCTTTAATAATGGTAAACAAACTAGGGAGGGTATACAAATATTTTATAATAGCAATCAACAATACCTGGACAGGGTCTGGTATTACAACTAGTTGTTTCATTTGCTTGACCTCGGCAAAATGAATTTCCAGGATCTGTGAAATCACATTCCCTTGCACGCCATTGTAAACCACTTCCGCAACTTCTAGTACACGAGCTCCAAACTGACCAATCCCGATATCCATAATCACCTAATGTATATAAAAAAACTGACGTTAATATTTCTTCAAGAATTCTTTCTTCAATTGATAAATTCAAACGTCAGCACCATATCTCTTTACCTTCACACAGAAGTTCTAAAGTGCATTCCTTCGCTTCTTCTGCAGGTCCTTGGCATTCTACTCCACCATGTGCTGGTTCAGGGTTCGTGCAGTTCCTATGACGAAACTGCTTGCCAGGTCCGCAGCTTTTAGAGCAATCTGACCAGTTGCCCCATTCTGTATAATTTCCATTCACTAAAATGACATAAAGGTCAGTGATACATCTCCTATCTAGAGGGATTAGGTAAGAACGAAATTTGCCATTCTTAAAGGGTTTTCACGTGTATTTGGTCTGGTGTACCTCGGCCTTAAATGACTAGGCAAAGTAATTCAATAGAAATTCTTTATTCCTCTCTAATTTTTACCTGGACAATTTCCAAGAAGACAAAACTTTCCTTGAGATGTTTCAGCAGTGCATTCTAGTGCTTTTTCTTCACAGGTTCTTGTTCGGTTCTGAATACCATAACCGCAAGTCCGGCTACAAGATGTCCACATTGTCCACTCTCCGAAACCTGCAGCACCTGCGGAGAGAAAAGAAACAGTAGAGTAGAACTCGTGAATTGGTGTCGGATAATAGAGTTTTCTGGTTAAGTGATCGTTCTTTTAGAGAGTTTAACGTAAGGAGCCCTGTCAGGATCTTTGGGGATAGTACGTTCGAAATTAAATTTGTTAAATTTGTGTTAAATCAAAAAAAATTGGATGACTATTATGACACCAAGTGGAAACAAACCTGCACATTCTGTTTCATGAACACAATCACCAATTTCTTCGGACACACCAACACACTTATTCCCTCCATGAGCTGGTCTGGGGTTTGTACAAGTTCTGGTCCTGGTCTTTGCACCTGATCCACACGTAGCTGAACAAGAACTCCATGGTTCCCACTGCGACCAGTCTCCGTTAACTGACAGCAAAAAAGAAATCATCAACTGTAAAATGTTTTGTCTAAAAACCAACCACACCGTAACATATAATATCGCATAATGCACTATCATATCATACTACATTGTAGGATCCTATGCCATCACATCCCGTTCTAATCATTCGTATCAGTTCCATTAATCAGTCCTATCTAGTTGTTTTATCTTCTCTATCCGGGAAGGAGAAAACTAAAATTTAAAAAAAAAACATTTTTGCTTCACATAATATGAGGTCGCGGACTGACCATCAGGGAAAATGTTTTGATCGAAGAACCTCAAAACGCCCCCAAAATGCATTTCATTGCCACAACTTTGTCGGAATGCCATGTGTTTTGTTGCAAGTTTCGGCTGTTTCCCAATCCTTTTGGTTTTCTATATGACATAATGTCAACTTGACTGACTTGACCTGACTTTCACTAAAATGACATTATCTGCCCTAGACAGACATGACCAGTCCTCAATGAAAGCCTAGTGTACAGGAGCTGACTCTGTCTGCAGTTTCAATATTATCGTGTTCATTTTTTGATACTTTAACGGTTTTGATTGCTAGTTCGGAGCAATTCTTCTAAGAACCATTTCCGTATTTTCCGATTCTCAATGATATCTTATGTTGCAGGACCACAAAATTAACAAGCATTTAACATTGACTGAAAAAAAGTAATAAGATTTTAGTAATAAGCTAACGTGGTAAAATAAGACACCTGGACATGGAGGCATCGCGCACGATTTTTCTTCTGTTGTTTCTCCAACACATGAAAGACTACCAGGGGCAATGCAAAGTCGCGTTCGTTGAGTTGAACCATTTCCACATGACTCACTACATGAAGTCCAATCACCCCAATCATGAAATGCTACCAAATCAAAACAAATAAACAGCACAATACTTAATACTTCAAGTTTTTTGATGCCATAAAGATGAAGCAATCAGGAACGAAGAACTTAAGAAGGTTTGAACTTCACCAGCCTTAGAGAAGTGGAGGAACGAAGCAAGTAAGTAGGTCTCTGGATGAAATTACTCAATTAACGGCAGAATAAGCCAGGTAAAATGTCTTGGTTGACGCATGGAAATATATATCATTGTCGTTGGTAGTAGTTTAAAAAAAATATTTGAGCAGTTTATCAGAAGCACCTTATGGGTCTTTCCTTGTTTTCCCCTCACCTAATCATTTTTTCGTCAGATTAAGAATAATTGGAAGATTGATCCTAAAGAGTAGTGGGAGATGTCTAGAACAAAAACAACGCTCCTGATAAGATTAGGATTAATTATTTGCATAATATATGACGTCATTTCGTCTTTTGCGGAAATAAATTGCTTGTGGGGGAAGCTTCCTTGACTGAATAAAACCACAGTTGTCGTAGACTACTCTGAATAAAGGACCTACCAGTGCAATTCTTGCCGTCACCACTGAAACCAGACCCACATGTACAATAAGCAACATTATTTGAAGTCGAACATGTTGCATTTGGATGACAGTTAGCCAATTCACAAATACCTGCAAGGGGAAATATGAATTTCTAAGGATGTGGGAAAATAAGTAATACCAAAATACCAGAAAAAATCCGTATAGAGGCTGATGTGTAAAAAAACTACAAAGTTAGACACCAACTACCATTGCATGCACCATCACTACCACTTCCTCTACCACTCACATTACCATTCCCACCTCTACCGCCACAACTACCTTTACCACTACTATCACAACCTCACTTATTACTACCACCACTACGACTTCTACTTCTTCTACCACCAACACTACTACCACCAACACTACTACTACCAACACTACTACCACCACCACTTCTACCACCACCACTACTTCCATCGCCTATATTACCACCACAATTACTACCAGTGCCGACACTAAAATTACGAACACTACTACCACCGCCGCTGGATCTACAACCTCTACTACCACCATTACTACTACCAGCACCACTACCACTACAATTACTATTATCTCTACTACCACCATTACTCCTACCAGCACTACTACCACAGCAACTACTAGTACCTCTACTACCACCATTACTACTACCAGCACCACTATCACAACAACTACTACTATCTCTACTACCACCTTTACTACTACCGGCACCACTACCACAACTACTACTATCTCTACTACCACCATTACTACTACCAGCACCACTACCACTACAATTACTACTACCTCTACTACCACCATTACTACTACCAGCACCACTACCACAACAACTACTACTACCTCTACTACCACCACTACCAAAATCTTATCAGTACGATGACCTTAACAACAAAGTACTGTCCCCACTTCTTCCAACCCTATAACTGCTACTGTAATTTTCAGCACCAGCACCTCGACTACCATTACTACACACTGCCTCTTTCATTGCCACAACAAATACGACCGCCACTCACTTCCGGCCGCCACAGTTTCGACATCGTTCGATCTCATCCTTCTCCTGCCCTTCCGTCCAGCCATCGCCTACTCAACACATTTTTTCCTCCTATTCTATTCCTTCGTCTCTTTATTTCCCGCTTTCTACGCAAGTTTCTTCCATAGAAATCTCTTTTCATCTTATCCCTACCTTCCCATACTGTCTTCTCTTTCCCCATTTTTCGTACAACTCTCTTCCCTAGCTCCTCCCCTTATATCCTTCACCTTAACATTTTCTTCCAGAACGTTATCTCAGACAGGTACGCGAAACACGCTTGTAAAAGGTAATCATTGAATTCTGTTTTTGGCTTCCCAAATACTTTCAATTTTAGCAGATCGATATGTATTAGAATAAATTAAATTAAATTAATTAAATTAAAATACGGGGAATTATGTCGGATATAAAGAATTCTCAAAGTGGCTCCGTACTTTTTTATATTTACAGGATGCAATTAGCACGTTCTCCACTAACGGGCATTTCTATCTTTTAAGTAGTTCTAAGTACGGTACAAAGTGAGTCTTCTTCTTTAGAAGGAGCGTGATAAACATGAGATATTTGTCGAATTGTACAATTTTCCGTTGTTAAGATGGCAATAATAGCGTTAGAACGTCGGGATATTTTTACGATTATGACATTTAAGACACGTCATCTCCCGACTTCTTCAGTAAACTTTTCTGAAAATTGGTAAGAGGTTAGATACTCCTCAGAAGAATAAAATATCAAAATACCAGGATAGGCTGTCAAGACATGTTTTTTTGCAATAAGCTTAGTGGATTTTAAAAATTCTGTCTTTTGAAAACTTTTGAAAATTAGATATATTGTCGAGCTTACTGTGTTTGCTTAATTACCAAGTTTAAAAGAAATTAACCGAAGCAAACATACAAAAGAATTTCACATTTGTATGACGCAGGCGGCGTTATTGTTACAGAATAACGATTCGACAAGATCGCTATCTACGCATGCGTGCCCAGTCATATTTAGTTACCAATCCCCTATTAAAAATTTCCCTAGGGAGTTCCTTAAATGAGAAAAACCAAATACAAAATTGATCATATAAAAACACAGGTATAAACTACGCGTTCCTCTCCAGTGTCACCTACTTTGACAACTTGATCCATTCCCTTCAAAGCCATCATCACAAATGCATGTATAATTTGTGGATTTGTTGCACGTGGCTCTGACGTGACACCTCGCTTTTTTACAACGATCTAAAAGATTGGTTGAAAGTAAACAGTTTAAGCTTGCAACCAGGTAAAGACTGGGACAATGTTTAGAGTGTTACTCTGGTGAAAGAATGCAAGACTCGAGACAAGTTCATCAAAAATTGATTCTTAACCACACTAGCACTCTTATCTCTCAGATCAGTTGAAAATTATATTTAACCAGGAAAGCGGGCTAACTTTATCTGACTAAAAATTTCTGTAACCTCTGAGTATTTTAATAACATACAAAACAACAGTAACCCCGACATTTTCACTTCCGACGTTTCGACAAACTTGCCGTCACCATTTGAAAAATGATTCCTTGTTAGTCGAAACGTCGAAAATAAAAATGCTTTCAATTTTCGAAGTTACCGTTGTTTTGTATTTTATCTGAGTAATAAAAATAACAAATCAAAGTGGATAAAAGATGATCTCATGTAATGAAGCTCTAGGTTGTGACAGAGCCCCCTGGACATCGCTCTGAAGCATCATTTGGTGATCAATGTAAAGTCGTTTGGAATAAAAGGACTAAGTTCGAATGAAGCCAAATTACTACTGTAGAAAAGTTTCTCAGACTGCCCCAACCGGGAATCGAACCTAAGGTCTCTGGCTAAACGTGCCTGTGCTCTAGACCACTGAGCTATTGGGACACTCGGCCAGAACAGTCCAAAATAGCCAATATATCCAGAACCAGCCGACAACTTAAAGAAATAAAGGATAAAATATCAAATTTCACTCTTTCTCTTGATTTTAGTTCATATCTTGAGCTATCAAGATGACACTCTTGTTCGGAGTTTGTTTTATCCTTTAGCCATTATATCCAATTCACAATTACCAACAGCTTAATGGAAGAGCTTTATCTAATCCACCAAACAATGAATGTAATCATTGAGTGTAGTCATCTTATTCCGATATCTACACTGCTGGGCCCAGTTGTTCAAAGGACGATTACCGCTAATCCTGGGTTAAAATTTAATCGGCTCTTTTGTTTGGCATGTTTTGCTAAGTGATTTAAGTTCAAACTTTCTATGAGAACACCTTTCTATATTTGTATGATATCTGGACAAGAAAGTTTAAAAATCCTTTCCTACATTAGGAGTATTTCATCCACAAAGTTTTCGCTAATCCTGGATTAACGTAATTGCCTTTTGAACAACTGGGCCCAGAAGGACAACCAACACATTATTAAAGTCGTCTAATAAAGTGAAACATAAAATAAGCGTACTGCTTGTGGAAGAAGTACACGATAGCCCACAACAGTGGACGTAAGGGAAGTTGTCAATGGAGGGCAGACTAGGGGGTCCCCAAAATTTGACATTTGCATGGAACCCCCGAATTGTTAGAGCTGGCATTCCCTAACGTAAGTGACCTACCTTCACAACTCGACCCATTTCCGATAAACGCATCATCACAAACACATGTATAGTTTGTTGTTTGGTTACAGGTGGCATTATGGTGACAGTTTGCTTTTTCGCAGAGATCTACATGTTCAATTGAAAATTGCATTAATTTTTGATCAACAAAAACAAAAAAGAATGGAAGGACATTGCTTTACCTTATTATTTTGCGATCAAATTAAAGTTGTTTAATCACGTAAATTAAAATATTATCGTACTAGCAGTGGATCCGTAACATATATGGCTAGCACTGGTGTGGAGTGTGCTTTGGAACAAAGAGACGGGTCAGACAGAGGTTCCTTGGGTCCTCTTGTCACCTACCTTCACAATGTGACCCATTTCCATTAAAGCCATTACCACAAACACATGTATAGTTTGTTGTTTGGTTACAGGTGGCATTATGGTGACAGTTTGCTTTTTCGCAGAGATCTACATGTTCAATTGAAAATTGCATTAATTTTTGATCAACAAAAACAAAAAAGAATGGAAGGACATTGCTTTACCTTATTATTTTGCGATCAAATTAAAGTTGTTTAATCACGTAAATTAAAATATTATCGTACTAGCAGTGGATCCGTAACATATATGGCTAGCACTGGTGTGGAGTGTGCTTTGGAACAAAGAGACGGGTCAGACAGAGGTTCCTTGGGTCCTCTTGTCACCTACCTTCACAATGTGACCCATTTCCATTAAAGCCATCACCACAAACACAGGTATAGTTTGTTGTTTGGTTACATGTCGCACTGGGGTGGCATCTTGCTATTTCACAACGATCTAAAAGATAAGTGGAAATTTATTTTTAAGTTGGAAATTACATTTTATCACAATTAATTAACTATGAAAATGATATTTAACTATATTTGATTAACTGAAACAGAACATATGAATGTCACCACATAAGGAGATCTGTAGAAAGCTTAAGTTACAAATTCGATTGAAATACGTTTATTTTACTTGTGCAGACTTGGAATAATATAAAACAATAACAATCATTAATCATAACAAAAATAACACTAATAATAATAATAATAATAATAATAATAATAATAATAATAATAATAATAATAATAATAGACTAAAAATATCTCCACAAAACTATTTGTCACCTAGTGAGTCCAAAATTTAATATCGTATCGACAATTAAGGAAAATAAAAGTTGATCCAATATTAGATTAAATAATTTAAATTATGTTTAACTAATCTACATGATCAATTTAGAGTTATAAAACAGATCATGATCATGCTCCAGAGTTAGCACTACATGAATGGCTCACAGTTAATGAACGAGGGCCGCCTGGAGGTGGAGACATGCGGGGGCTGCGAGTCCTTCAAATCGAATATTGCAAGGGCTTCCAAATGGCCTGATCAGGCCCTGCCTTTCCTATGAAACACACCCTGGCAACTTGACCCATTTCCAACAAAGCCATCATGACAAACACATGTGTAGTTGGCGGTCTGGTTACAGGTAGCATTGAGGTGACATCTTGCTTTTTCACAACGATCTACAAGATCAGTAGAAATTGGGTTTATTTTGGATAGTCTACCATGTTTGATAAACTAAAATAAAAGATGAAAGTCGCAAAGACTCCGCAGAAAGCTAAAGTAACAAGTATACCTGAGCTGACTCAATTTTAGCTAATATAAATAAACAGACGACAATATTATTAATAACATCAATAATAATAACAGTAAAAATCCGTTGACAATATCTCAACGAAGCAACTTTTCACCAACCAAGTCTAAAATTTAATATTATATCGACAATTAAAAGATAACAGAAGTCAACCTAACACTAGATTAAATAATTTAGATAATGTTCAGTTGGTCTATAACATCAATAGAATGCCCATTTGTTCTACAGTTGAACACCAACGATTGGCGGCCTAATTAGTAACTGTAAAATGGATAAAGCATCCTCCTGATTTAACTAAACTTTAACTTTGACTTTTCAGCTAAAAAAAACCCTGTATATCACCAAAATAGCCGGTAGACACGGTTATACAGATTCATTCGTATTTTATGTAATATTTAAAACACGTACTTCTAATTTTTCGAATGACATCTAAAACGAACCCCTCAACACGCTAATTCGTCAAGAAAGTTTGAAAATTAATGTTTTCTAAGCCTGGAAATTTGACGAGAAAAACGAGCGTGCCTTTCTCACATATAAAGGTACGACACAGTTTTGATTTTCCTTTGTGTTTTCCTAATGAATTATTAACGATATTTTGAAGAAAGATATAACATTCGCGACTGAACTGTATGGAATCTTTTACTCTCAGCCCGCTAAATCCCGTATAATTCGGCCACTCATACTGCATCTATTACTTAACTCTTAGACTACGGATGGGATTGTATAAGACCCCACGTGGAACGAAAGAACGAACGAGGGATAAAACAAAGACAAAGAGACGACAAAGAAAAAAAGATAAAAAATTCAATCGTTGAAGAGTTAAACATACAAGCACACAAATGCAACTAACTTTATCTAATCAATTAAATTGTAAAGCATTTAAACATTCTTATTTTTAATAATAGTTATACTAGTATAAGCACAACATAGATAGGGTTGCTTTGGGACGGAGGCATTGCTTTGCCGGAGGTCTCCAAATCGAGTTTGCGACGGTCACCAATTGGCTTGAACTGGCACCGGCTTTACATGACGGCGCTTACATGAACCGGAATCGAGTGTCATTCCGGACTGAGCGAGACTTCAAACCGCGTTTACACTGGAATTGTATCCCAAGGCGAAAAAGAATTGAAATCTAAAATTCCAAGATGGCAATCAATACATTATAGCGAGTATGTTTCTTTTAGCGAGTCCTGCCCTTGTACACCTGAACATGTGCCACAAACTGATAATCCCCGAAGAATACACTTAAAGAGAAGGAAAACAGCATTGCTAGCAACAATAATAGATGTAATTATAACATTTTCATTCCAGAATGAAAGCTCACACCGCCTTGAGATTACACCGAAATGACATTTCATTCTGGAACGAGAACCGCTATGAACTCGATCCGGAATGCGCTACATGTTATTTCGAATTCGTGTAAGTAGTTAAAGTAATTTTAACACTACCGATATGACCTCAATGTGGAATCATGTAAATACTCCCCTAAGTTACCTACCTTCACAACTTGACCCATTTCCAACAAAGCCATCATCACAAACACAGGTATAGTTGGTGGACTGGTTACATGTGGCATTGGGGTGACATCTTGTTTCGTCACAGCGATCTAGAATGTAGAAAATTACATTTGGCTTGAGAAGCCAACCATGTCTTATCAACAAAAATAAAACATGAAACTCACAATTGATGGAGATCAGCAGAAAGTTAAAGTTATAATAATTCTTAATCTTCTTCATCTTCTCATTATTATTATTATTCGTATCTACACACCATCCACTTAAAGGACAGTGGGGGGTCTTTTCCTGACATTGGCTCCCAACAACCAGTCAGGTAAGGCAATGCCAGATACTGTGTCTTCAGGGAACTC
>JBAHVQ010000076.1:39202-68030 GCA_036872915.1 Nanipora kamurai
TCAGTCACTTCTACCAAAAGTCTTTCTCAAGACTACACTAACCTGGACGATCAACTTCCACTAACATGTCATAAATTTTTACCTTTATCGCCTTTCTCTTTTTCTTCTGGAGGGCTTTAGCGCCGCCATCCCCCAATAATTTCTTGTACTTTAGCTACATTTTCATCATTTAAGAAATATTCTCTAACTTCAGAAAGTCTTATCACCGCCTCGGTGGCAACGGTTAGCAAAGGCTAATTCCGACTAGTTTACACATCGGATATAATTTTGCTAAAATGCTAATAGAAAAGGGCATCAGGCAAATCGGAAGCATATCTAGCGATATTTTTTCACTCGTCGGAAAAAGCTTAAGGCGGTCTTAACGTTTAAGACGATCAATGACTTACCCCACCGTATTTACAAAATTTATTCCCCTCTCGAAGCACAAAATAACCTGAGATATGCTAAAAACAAAGTGAATCCAACCAAGCCACGAACGAACTACTTAAAATGCAGTACCATTTATAGTGAGGCATTCTTATAGAATAACTTGCCCCACAACGTACGTGCAATGGATTCACGTGCTCAGTTCAAAATGGCAATTTATCGACGTGTACATTATGGTAGTTAAATAAACACTCACACGACAATTTTCTAAATCTGTCTTTAAATTTAGTAGTGTAATATAGTTTAAATATACCTTAATTTAGTGGTGTAGTATAGTTAAATTTAATGTATTTTACTGAAGATTTTACCATGTGTAAATAAAGAATGTATGTATTTCAGAAGCCCTAATCTGGGGCGGATTTAGGAGGAGATGCATAACTTGAAAAGGAGGGAGATGCATAACTTGAAAATCGATGGCGCAAATTAAAAGGTTTGTTTTTCCCACGTCTCATAAATTTAACCCGTTAATTCTTGGCGATCTCTACTTTTGGCTTTGTCTTTGATTGTTTAAGAATGGTAGAGCAGTTAGGCTTATACTCATATTTATTGTAAATAATTTGTTTCTCCCAACCTGAAAAGAGTAAACACGACATCTATTTTTTGGGACTAAACGGCCATCATCAGGGAAAAACCCTTCGGATCTACAAAGCTATATAAGACTGGTAAGTCCTGTAAGCGTTTTACCCTGACGATGGACGGTACGGTTAGGCCGAAAGCTAGGTTTCATTTTTTACTCTTTTTAAGTTTTAACTGCCCTTCAATGCTTTTAAACATTTAGATAACTTGTTTAATCTTACTGTTACAGTTAGATCCCGCCCATCCTGAAGTGCAAACGCATTGGCCAGATAAGCATGATCCTCCGTTGCCACAACTGTTGCGGTCGACACAAGACGCGTGAGCTAAATAGGCAGGAAAAATTTAACATTATATCATTTAAATACTTGATACTCCACCTATAACAAAATCAGCCCAAACTACAATCATGGCCAAAAGTATCTGGGATACGTACGTTATCGTCAAGGTTTTGTCAATATATGTAACCACTGTAGTACCGATGAAAAAAATCCACTCCCCCTCTCCCCCAATGCAATGTTGAATAAAATGTTGAGTAAATGCGAACTGCAGGAGCGCATAACATAGACAAATGCGATAAAAATCACAACATTGTGAGGGGGGCCTGGGGTGCTTAAAATTTTATTGAATTTATGATAGATGTCCCAGCACTTTTGGCCACGATTGTAGGTGGTTGCTTGGAATTCACATGAATCTCCCCCTCATTTACTCCGCAGTGCAAACCGTTAAACTTATCAAAACTTCACAACGTTTTAGTGTAGAAAGTTAAAAGATTGGCAGACTCCCGTGCTATAGCTGGAAAATTCTAAAGTTTCGAGCTAAAGCCCTTCTTCATCGAAAGAAACTAAAAGACGAATGACAGTTAGATTGGTTTTTATACTAAAAGGAGTCATGTGACAAAAATTAACCAATGAAAAATGAGAAATAAAAACAACAAATCAAGGACAAGGAAACCACCTGCTATTTTTAACCACGATAATTCAACCAGCACTGGAAGAAACCGCCAGAAGCCCCGGGGAATAGAACTTAAATTAAAGACAAAAACAAGTGAAATGAATCAGTGGATAAGCTAATGTTTCTATCCGCCCATGCTACACATCGGTAGTTGTCTTGTTTTTCGCACTTCACTGACTAATGCTTGTCACTTCTGTCTAGTTGTCATTCCTCTTTTAGAACAGGTTTCTTTCTCTGACGAAGAACCTTAGCTCAATAACAGTTCGGAAGTCTACCAACCATTTAATTTCCTATGCTGTTTTTATGCTGCTTACGCAACATCCTATTATTTGTCACTACTTTTGCTTAATAATAAAAACACAGTCTACCCGTTAGCAATACCCAAGGGCTTCAAGACCGTTGAACGACACTGGGCGATTTCATCAGAAGTAACATCAGTTTTTTACCTCGAGTGATAAAGCAGACAGTAACAAGGGCAACAAACAGCCATGTTTTCCTGTACATCTGTAGACTTCTACAATGTGACATTTTACTGTAAAGAAAGGAAAAAGGTCTTTCAAATTCAAAGTCCAGCTGTTTATACCTGAATATGTTTGTTCGTTCCTTTCTTCCTTCGTTAGCTCGCTTTCTCGCTCCTTCGCCCGTTTCTTCGTTCATTTCTTCGTCCGTTCGATCTTCCGTTTGTTTCCCTCCTTAAATTAACAAAGGCCTTGAATACAGATTAGCTAAATTCTACTGAGTGCATGGACATATGCGTGTACAATTTTATCTTACGGAATGTTCTAGTATGAAATACGACAGTCGACATGTGAACGATCGTCAGTTAGACTCAAATCCCAGTTAGAAAATGTTTCTGAGCCCCAGACGGAAATCCGCAACCTTCTAATAACTGGTGAGACGCTCTAACAATAGAGCTACCGAGACTCCGATGGAGAGTAAACGTTACAATATGGTATGTCGGTCTGACGAGTAACTTGAATAAGTAACAATTCTACTTATGCAGTTATGGTTACAGATCAAGCATAGACCTTAACTTCAAATAGATGAACGAAGTATGATGCTTTCCCCTCAAGTTCAGACTTGCTCACCCCATACTTACCAGATCATTAGCTTAACACTCCACCCAGCACTTCTGCCATTTGGCAACTAATTAATTTTACTCTGGCTAACTCCAAACTACTTCATTCACCAAGGGGAGACCTCTCGGAAACCTGCTCGGTAAAGGGTTGAAACATTCACCTTTTAAAGAAGCCCAAAGATTTTCAACCTTGTAAGCTACATAACATTTTGCGAATAAATATTGAAAAATCTAACGGGTAAGAGGAGGGTCCTGAGAGGGGAGAGTAAATTTATCGATTTTATTATGAAATTGAACTTGTTATGAAAATATGAAACTGTAGCGACGTGGTGGTCTTTTTCTTTATTTCAGGTGTAGAATGGGACTGGGGACGCACAAAAAAGCCAAAAATGGATACAGAATGCTAAATAAAAGTATAGATTTACTAAAATCGCAAGCGATTCCCACCTTTTTCACACCAAAATGGTTTCCAGTTTTGACTTTTGTTTTAACAAGTCAGTCAAAAGAATTTGGCTATTATATTTCGAGTAGCCACGAAGTACTCTAGTCGTTTTTCATGATAACTTAAAATTGAGTTGTCATCGCCTCAATTCTTATGTGCGAGTAGTAAGGGTCATCCGATGAGAGACCTGGAGTCTTATGGTAACATCAAAACATTACACGAGCCAGATGCAGTCGTCAGAAGTGCGACACAAGCGTGATATTTAGATTAAAAACGCGTGTAGTAGGGATAAATATTACTATTGGTCATGTTTTAATCGAAGCTATCATTACAAAACTAGCCTAAATAGTAGGAAAGCGCCATACAGACGTTGAAAGTAATCGATGTTTAGAGTGGAGGTTTAGTGATGTGTTTGTCAATGTCTTGTTCGTTTTCCACGTCCTGTCCTTTCACCTTTGGCTCATTGTTTTCAATTCCTGATGCTATTTGCACTCAAAACAAGTGGACTTACTTGTTTCTCTTAATTTGATTCCAACATACGCAAGCTCATCCTTTTGTTTTGCTTTCGACTGTCGGCAACACACCAAAACCGTTCTAGGTAAGAATAGGTAAGGTCTGTGGTTAGAGACGGACAGGTGGTGGGTTTGCTTAATCATGTGATGACCGAGACAGAGCTTAGCAACTAAGAAAAAACATGGTTGTTCACCACGAAGACCAATCCCTTCTCAATTCTTCTAGAACTTAATTTCAAGTTATGTTGAGTATAGTCTATCCGCTGTTCTCGCCCTTATCTGCTTATAAGTATTCCCTTCTTGCTGATGACCAAAAGAATCTCACTTAATGCTAACGGGTCATTTTGTATTAAATATGACAGGTTAATTTGCATAAAAAGGTTGGTTATATCTGCCTTGCACATCTCCATCCACTTCAACTCCCAAGAAAAGATTGAAAATTTTCAATACCAATTAAAATATTTTGATTTAAAACTGAAACAATCAAAATACTTATAATTAGTGCTGAAACGCATCCAACCTGTAATCATAGATGAAGTAGTAAAGTAAAAATGTGATAGGAGCGTTCGAAAACCCGCGGAGTTTACATCCTAAAGTAAATGGTTTGAACCTGAAAGAGTCGTGACATGTTTGTGGAAGTTGATCGTCCTGGTTAGTGTAGTCTTGAGAAAGACTGTTGGTGGAAGTGACTGACGTTTCGACAGCCTTAGCGGCGGTCATCTGCTAAAGTTGTCGAAACGTCAGTCACTTCCACCAACAGTCTATCTCAAGACTACACTAACCTGGACGAGTTTATATCCTCTTACTGTCCGCGTGAAGTCGTGTGCAGCTTTGACGTGATTTATGGGTCCCGTTGTGAATGAATTTAACGAATCCGTATTCCTCAGCAAGAATAAAAAATGATTAAATTATCAACCGAATAAAACTGACCCGCACTGAGAAGATGTAGACCTCAATCCTGACAGTACGAACCTCGTCCTTCCTTAGGCTTCGATCCGTTCAGTCAGGACATCAGGCTACGTTCTGTCCCTACGGCCCTCCTGTCTGGTTAACACACTCACACTAAAACACACTTGTATATGTATGTGTGTATATATCTTTATAATATTCATGTATAATATTATATATAATATATTACATATATATATTATTCAATATATATATACAGTAATCAGCCTTGTTCGCCCTTTAATTATCCTTATTCTTTGTTTTTGTCATAATGTATTATTTCTCTTTTTTCAAAAGGAATTCGATGCCAAGACGCATTGCATGTCACCAGAATACTTCAGTACAATTATAGCAAACATAGTACTTAACTTTGGTAAATAAATGTACGTTATTATGTTCCGTTATTACGACTTTTTTATTGCGAATTTTGTTTATATAAGTAGTAGCAGAAATTACCAGCGTTAATAGTTTTGAAGTCGGCCTATTCTTCCTAAGTTAATGTTTGGGTTCATTAATAATAACCTATAACTCTAGATAGCTGGTGATGGGAGGAAATGAGGAAATGAGGGGATAGTAACCACCCGACTGGGGGATCAGTCATGGACTATCGGGGATACCCGGAGGGCCAGACAGGCGACTGTAGACAATTCTTGTCACAAAGTTAATGCGGCCCCATTTTTCATAAGTATTCACTGAGCATGTAAATCTTGCAGCTTTATAGCGGAACGGTTGCTCTCTTTGTCAACAAATAAAGTTTCTCTGGATGGATGAACTTGTGCAGATCGTTGCTTTCTCAATTCTGAGAAAATTGAGAGAGATGACTGACGTGGAGATGTTTCATTCAGAGAAATGTCGCAGCTTATATTTTCCATTTCGGCGTTCTCTTCCGGAATGACGCGCGCGACTACTTGTCGGATTTTCAACGAACTTTCGGCGACCAACTTTCGCTTTTCCTTCTCGGCTTTGTGCAGAGAATTTTCCTTTATTTCAATAAAGAATGTGCCTTTTCTTAAGAGCTGAGATTTGTTCCACTAACGCTTTAGTAAACTCCTTCGATTCATCTCGACCATCTGATTTTATATATTCTAGAATTTCAAATCCTGGAATGGCGTTTTCTGCGAAAAAATATAAAAAAGAGAAACGAGAACGTTAAAAAGAAACTAATGGCAATCAGCTTAGCGTCTTCCTAAATGTAGTCTCTAGGTAAACTTAGCCAGGCCGGCTAAATAAAAATTTTAGTTGTACCTGTCAATATTGTTTCGGTCCGTTTTGAACTGGGCTACCTTTTAGCCTCAATCATTCTGCCCTTCTGTTTAGTTAAAAAAGAAAGCCTACTAGACTAATTATTAAAGTCGCGTAGACTAGAGAAATGTCAAATCTCTAGACTATAGTTTAGAAAAACACTGTGATTCTTTTTTTTTTTGAATTACTTATACGACAATTTAACAGAACATCAATAGGGATATATTGTTTCAGTTATATCATACTATTCACATAACGTGTTATACTCATGCCGATATCATTCGACTGATATATGATTTCAAATACTTCTACTTTCTAATTCAAAATGTTCGCTGCAATTTTTCTATTAAATTCAAAGATTTTTAGGGAGCCAAAAGTTATTCTTATTATGTGAGATTGGGCATCCGCGGCTCCGCGGCTCCCCGGCCTCCTACACCCCTGGCTGATATTAATTATCGTATTCAAGAGAACATTTAATTCTTTGGCTGGCATTTTAAAACAAAAGGATTCAAGGGGAACTTCTATGAGCAATTTACATTTACAGAATTATATGCATAATGCTGACCTACAAACTATTATTCTGCGAATAAAAGTTCTTTTGGTCAGCTCGCTGATCCACGGGACTATTATTCTAGGGATGCGATGTTTAAAAAGACGTGAAAATATTGAACTTTTGTGGATAAATAATAAAGACACCTGCAGGTAAGCGGCCGTTTAAGTTGCACGCCTAACGAGGTGAAAACAGCTGCAGAAATTAAACATTGTTTAATACTTTTGGATTATTTATGTTACCTTGTTTATTAACGCTGGAAAAGCGTTCACTATCGACGTATACTTAATTCCAATTTAATCCTATGCCCACCCGGTTATGGTTGTATTCACACTGCAACAAACACAGGTGGCCAGTTCGCTCTCGGTTGAAGTGACTTAGCTTTTACTTTCGGTACTTTAACTCATCCTAGGGCGAATCGTAGTTTGTTGACTTGGCACAGCAAAAAACTAACCCGAGTCGGCGGGAACTTGAATGGAGTCGAGTTAAGCTATGTGCAGTGTTATTAAGACTTTAACTTGTAACCTGCTATTTCATATTTTTGGCCTGAATAGAACCAGTACCTTTTAGGAACGATTACACTGATAATTTTAGTCAGGCAGAAATTTGTCAGTGGGGCCCGCAAAGACTCCGTTTGCACGATATCGGTATGAAAAGAAAACGACGCTAAATTACCCCGCTTAGACCATCCTTATACACGATACCGGCACAAAATAGCATGATGTACAATATTCTAGTTTTATTGTTTTTAGTTTTTAACTAGAAACGTTTTTGGGCTACTTGCATGTACCTTTGGCTGGCCACGAAACCAAAGTAGCACTTTGAATATGACTAGAATTTGGTTACGTTTTCAAATGGTGCCGACATCGTGTATACTGGGTCGAAAACATCGATTAAAAATTACAATGCGATTACGAAATTTACCGCTGGAGCTGCGTTTTGGAAATTTCATCCCTCGCCGAGATTCCTCCTTGTCTGCGGCCCCTTAATATTTGATTATCTGTATGTTACATTTGATTATCTATTAATTATTGTCTGCATCTCACGCTTCCATGAACTTCCACGTCTCTTTAATTCCCCTCTTAATTCTATCCAGACATAGCTTAGCCCACAAATCTACTCACAGAAATGTATTGACCAATTTTGGCGAAGTATACCCCTGAGGACTAGTCAATGTGATTTTGTACCTGGAAACTCGCCTGGAGCACCTGCTATTTAATGAAAAATCTTTTTTATTTTATGTTAAAATAAATTAGTCTGATAACTGAATGAATCTATATATTATTTGAAGTAAATTAATTATACTTAACAATACATTTGACATAAAGAGCTCGATTATTCTCAGTATCATATCTGAAAACCTTGCAGAAGCCGAAAACGTCACGGAAATTGATCAGGATAATAATAACACCAATAAACATTGGTTGAGTGTTGTAACGATTATATAAGCTGCAAGCAAATACATAAAAATAGGCTGAACGTGGTCGGAAAGCTCCAAAAAGACGTTCAGAGATATTGACTCGTTTACAATGAAAACTCTTCTTGTGTTTTCTTTTTTCACCCTGGTGAAGAGTTCACCCGCATTTCGTAGATTTCCTTCATCCTTAGTTTTGTATTTCTAATGTCGTATACACTATTCGTGTCCAAAACGAACAAACTTCTTACTTGTTTCTCTTAAAAATGGATTCTCACCAGACAAAACGTCCCTTCTTCCCTTCAATTCCGCATCCAAATCGTTGACAATAAACGAGAATGAATGAGTGTACATGCGGTTAAAGATGGACAGGTGGTTAATCCAGAAAATCAAAACATAGCAACCCAGATCAAACAAACTCGGATGTCTGACATTTAAGCGCCTTTTCAGAACTAGCTATAGCATTTTCTACTTCTTCTAGAAAAATAAACGTCAACTTCATATCCCTGACAATATGTTAACGTCGAAGGTCATGGAATTGTTTAACTCTGATTAATTTTCAATACAATCTGAACCCAACGTAGACAATATTCCACTCGTGTTAGACTTCCTAAATGCTTAAAAGGCTTTCATAAGATTTATAGGCCCTAGAGAACGCTTCTCAAGGTGCAGAGGCAGAATTTCATAAACTCAGAAGCATGTCGCTGTAAACAATTTATAATAACTGTGTTATTTTATCAAGCTTCTACAAAGCACGGAAACAGACCACATGTAAAGTCTTGCCATATCAAACATGTATTTCTCAAATGAAATTTTCATTTCGCATATAGAACTAGAACATTTTTACTTGAGGCAGGACAAGACCGACAGAACAATTTGTAGTAAATTCGTTATAACTCGCGAAGATTTTAACAACGCCACAAAGAACTTGATCGAAACTTTTCACTAAAAGTGCTACCAAAAAGTGGGAATACATTGCGAAGTTTCGCAATTTACTGGAGGGCAATATCTTGAAAAACATTACCGCACACATTGTTCCGCCATTGTAATTCCAGTTTTCAAAGTTCTGAGGAGCTTCAGTCACTTCCCGAAATATATTTGCGTTTTAGACCTAAATTAATGCTAATTACATGGAAAGAAAGATTTGTTTATTATCACTTTCCTTATTGGTTTCTATAATATGGGATTGGAATTGATTCGATAACCAAGAAGATTAGATCTTCGAACGGCGAAAAAACATGCATGTTTCGTTCCTTCAAGATACATTCAACGTCTGAACAATCCTTTTCAACGTTCTTCATCACTCAGATGTTCATCAAACTAACGAGGTCCGGAACAAACAGTTTGGTTTGAAGGGCAAATTTCATAAATATTCACGGAAGTCATGAAACCTTTTTCTCCGTTTTACGCTAAGCATAATTCTGTAACAATTAAGTATAATTCTTGTATTTCAAAAGACAGCAGTCGATGTGACTGCCGATGTAAAGCCAGTAGTAAGGCGATGCAACTATTCAACCATTCTTACAGTAGCGAAACGAAATACTGAGTTTGTTAAACGAATCAATAAAGTATCGATGAAAAAAAATCGAAGTAAGACTCTTTCACCTTCAAGTCAAACTAATGTAATGCCACTTACTATCTTCAATTTCGAAGGTTCATCAATTTTTTGGCATTTTTTACACAATCGTTTACAATGTAATCAGCGTTCTACATTTATATAATGCCACTGAACCCTCTTCATTTTACGTTGTTCTCATTCCATAGATCATTTACAACCTAGATAGTACAAACAGCAGACATTTTTATCATCAAGAGTCTCTGGACTGGCCAAATATATAGATAGTATTCTTTCCTTATGGCAAGACCTGATACTACGTAATTTTCGGTTTATGTCTAATATATTCTCCAAATACGATACAATATTGTACTAGAAGGTGATCAACGTTTGAACAGGCAATACGGAAAGTAGTATGCATGGTTCACACCGAGATTGTAGTTGACAGGGTACGCGTAATACGCACAAATTTCTTCATCCATTCTCGCGCCCTTTTGGCAATGTACTTCGCGTGACATCTTATTTAGTGACCTCAACCAAATAGCTAGAGCAATTTATATTATTTCAAGTCAAAACATTGCGAAAAAAGCAGTTCAGTCAAGTAACAAGCTGATCTACGTAGCCAGACAGCGGATTAATTGTTTTCTCCATATAATACTCATCTCCAAGAGGGGAGAATAGATATTAATAACTTTTTGCGGAGCTCTAAGTCGACATGCATGGGGAGATGCATCAAGCAACGCATCAGTTATTCTCACATATTTTGTATCCATTCGTTATACGCAGTGTGTGCCAGTCCCAACACAAACATAAAGCAATCTGTAAACCTTCCTGATTCACTCCTTCTTTACGACTCGCTTATAGAGTTCCTGAGAAGTCCGGCATTGAAAGACAAACCGGTTTGATCTCAAGTGGCGTCTGTTAATAATTAAACGCAACCAAACTCAGTGTCAGCCGACGATAAGTTAGGATAACCTATGATAGCTGCCATACAATATCTTTCAAATACAAGGTCCAATAACTTCAACGAAGTCAGTCTTTGTCGCCAGTGGAGTGAATTATGGTTTCGGCACTGATTCGCAGACCATTTGTAGGCTTCTTCAAACATACATCGAACAAATTACTTTTTATAATTCCTCTATTGAATGTCGCCAATTAACAAGCCACCCCCACCGATTGGTCGGCGCTGGGTGACTGTGCAATATAATAAGTTAATGTTTGTATAGTTCACACGGTTGCGTTGAAAGCGAATTAGACTTTCCTACCGGTTCCTCTTATTTGAATGCACGTTATCTTGGGTGGAACGCTCCGCTGACACTGCTCGGGTCACACAGAGTTTGTGATCCTTCTACAGACAATCTTTCCGTGCTACTATCTTTCATAATAATACTGGTATGGACATCGAAATCGGGACAGAATTAAACCATGGGCAATAGTTCTGAGGATTATCTACGTCGATTCTGAGTGACTGACTTGATATTTAATCCTTAAAAGAACAAGATGGCGAGCTCTTTAGGTAAACAATAGTCCCCAAACAGTATTCGTCTTGTGATGAGAAGAGATTACAGTACATCTCTGTTTTATGTCTCCTGTTTCTTTTTTATTCAGGTCAACTTCTTATGGAGGAAGATTTGGACTACGCTAAGCGTTTGGTCAAATCTCTCGACTCTTCGTGCGAGTACGATCAGTTAATGATTAGGAATATTCTTAATAACAATTGGGACACGGAACCGCAAATGGTTTCAAATCTCCTTCACTTTCCGAGCGTCATCCCGAAGGACATAAGGTTACAGTCGCTTGTCCGTGGTTTAAAGGAAACCGAAAAGTCTTATTATGTTCTGGCTGCCTCTCACGGGCTCTCCACTCTCGATCTAACGAACGAAAATGAAAACCAGCTTAGGCAGATTAAGGAGCAGCTGAAAGAAACAACGATGAAGCCGCAAGGAGATATTGCGATCCATGCATTCATGGCACTCGGCAAGCTCCTTCATCACCCGCAAGATACGGAATTCGTACTGCACTTCTTGCACTCTGTAAAGTCAACGTTACAGTACAACGCTTTGACGTGGATTCTGAAAAACGTCAAAGACAAAAGTGAAGTAAAGAAAATTTTGGAAAATAAGGCAGTACCCGAAGATATACGTGAAGAAGGTCTGGAAAGAATCCAGATAGACATAATCGATGGTACGTATCAAAATAAATACTTCAGTACTCGTAAACGATAGATTATTTATCTATGGCAAGGACGCCTTGTTTTAAAGCTACTCTTAATGACCAAATTCCAGAAAAGCGAACACGCTAATCCAATTATCGTTGATCGGCCACAAATTATCATCGGAGTTTGGCTTTGCCCTAAGTCTGGAACACCAAGCCAGTTCTGGACAGCATTCGACGTGCTGGCAATTGGAAAGAAATGCGTTAGGTAGCATTAATTGACAGTGAGTGTTTTTCCGAGTATTCAATGGATCAACATTCTTCGGTGATTGCTACATAGTAAAGAGAGTTCTTTTACGGCAAAAGGATTGGAGAACTAAAACCAGACACGTTTAGTGCCGAGTCTAATTACCCTGAAAAACCAGATAGGCGAGTGACTTCAGCTGCGTACTCGGCTAGGATGCGTGAGTTGTGCAAATTTCTACCTCAGCGAGTACGCAGACGGAAAGTCTATTTCTTCCATAATTATCACATTTCCGTTTCGCAAGTTCGGATGATTGTTGTTTAAACTTTATTGACAAAGAACTCTTGTACAAGAACATCCGTTTGGCCTGCTTGTTAATCAGTACAAATGTGCGAAACATTCCTTCATTTCATCGTTCGCCGGGAAAAAATGTGCTCGCTGCGTGAGAGCTGTTGTTTGACCACGTAATAACGCACAATCCAGATGGAACGCATGCATACATATTGCCGTCATAGTTACAACAGTAAGTTCTAATTTGCTAAATCTTCCGTCTCCATAGCACCTATGACAACACTTAAACGAAAATACAGTCAAGAGTTACGGCTAGGCAAACACGAAATTTTCTCTTGCTCGTTTTCGTGCTTTCGACAGAAGTCTGATCCACACGGCACGATGTTCGGATGCTGCAGTTCCTCCAGATGTATATATACGATTAAGTCACACAAGCACACATTCAGCTGGTATTGAAACATTCGCAAGTGAATGGTAAGCTGGAATTACACTATGAGTCACAAGAGATAGTTGTACACGCCAGAGCCAAGAGTTGCACGAGAAAATCTCGTCGTGTGCATGGACCTTTACAATCGGAATCGCATTACACTTTCCAGTTTAGAGGTCTCCCGTAGGCGAGTAAAATTGTTTGGCTTTGGCAACAAAAAAGATCGAACAAAACAGGCAGACGACAAACAGAAAAAAGTTAATAATGTATAGCGTTAGGTCACAGAACGTCATTTCATTCTTTTGACTATTATTGCTGTTATCGCTTAGGCACCAACCGATGACTCTCTCTCGGGTTTATATACGAGAATATGCACACATACTGATGCTATGTTTTCAAACGTTAATAGTAAGAATTGTAAATTTGAAGAAGTGTAGAATTGATGTATCTAATGAGAAGAGTTTGGTTGCAGAACGATGTTTCATTTTTTTACTATTATTCTCGCAGAAGAACTGCTGGATCGCTTCGCAACCATACAATGACTAACGGGTTTATGTGCTAGAATTTGTGAACGCACAATTGCTGTGTTTACCAACCGTTTTTGCCTCAACACAGTATTTACGAGCATAGTTTATCTTGCATTCTCGTCCCTATGCAACTGTATGTATTAGTTTGACTCTCTGATGTTCATCTTTCAACAAAACTTCATTCGGATAAGTGATGATATCGGCTGATGTGTCAAAAATGTGGCAAATGAAATGAAATATTTTAAGCGCAATCACGGATGGTGAGGGAGGTGCTGTTATTGTGCGAAAATACGTTTCAGAATTCTGCCGTTTGTCCACGTTTTTCGCGCCAAAGTTTGAACAGCAATCAATACGCTGGGCAAAACCACAACTGCACTGGTGCGGGCTTTGGCCTTGTTCAGTCAAGTGTTCATGTAGGATTAAAACAAAACTACAAGGCTGATATCTGATATGAGAGCCAGCTGATACCTCAGATAATTAACTGCTTAGTAGAAAAACGTCCTCATTATGAACAGAAATGATCATGTTCTTCAGATACGGGGGTCGGCTCACCAAGTCGAGAGCAAAACCGACACGACACTAAAAACACGGCGCTGGATTTCCGGAATCCACCCCACGCGGAAGTCCAATAATTTGTTTACATTTTTAAAGATTTTCCTTGAGCTATTTACTCAGAAAAACATTTCTGCCCTTGAAGGGAAACGAAGGTTTCAAGTTCGATTCCAGTCTAAGGCTGAGACATTTTTTGTGAATAAAATAACTCAAAAAACACCTTCACCAAAATATATCTCTACTCTAACCTATCACATCTCCTCTAACGTTTAAAATCATTTCATTTGTTTACTGGATTGATGCCAAAGTCATTGGTTAAAGAATGAAGGGACTTTAGCCTGTGTAATTCTGCATTTTGATTAATTTTCTGTGGATTCATTTAGGACTAAATTTATGATCAACGAGTTGATTGATTTGAAGGAAACAGTATGCACAACACATCCTGGCATTTTAGGACTCTCTTGCACAAACACAGGATAACAAGTGTGCAAGCAGAAATTTCAAAGGGAAGTCAGATGGTAACAGAAATGCACTGTTAGCAGCCAAATTCTGACAATTTCAAATGCATCACAACCATGTGGCTTTTAGATAATGGAAGCAAAATGCTGTTGCTCATGGGAAACACATAAGACCACCCACAAGCAGGTCTACAATCTCTCACCCCCCTCTACTTGTAGTAGAGAAAGTAGAGAAAACTCTACTTGGCCTGGCAGGGATTCAAACCCGTGACCTTCAGTTTACTAGTCCGATGCTCTACCAGCTGAGTTACAGGGCTGGAGTGAAATGTGACAGAAAGTAAGACTTTCAAAGTGTAGGTTACAAAATTGGCAACATGATTGAGGAGAAAAGATTTTTAACCTGCGAAATTTCAACCTTCTCTGCTGGCAGAGCAAACTGTACTTGGAATTAGACAGGAAGTAAGGGGTGTGCTGGTGGCACAGTGGTAGTGCAAGTCTCTTTCACCTCGATTCCTTGCTTTGTGGAGTTTTCTGATTAAAGTTAGCCACATGCAAGAAGAGTGTTGTCCAGTCTAATTCTAATTCGCACCACAGGTTTTCTTCAAACACTCTATTTTCCTTCTGTAGTAATACTAGACCTCTAGGGAGAAGAGCTTAGACAGCTGATAGGGATATCCAGTATAAACAAAGATACCTTCAGCATTACCTTCCTTTTAAATAGGTTACAAAATTGGCAGCTGGACTGGGGAGAAAACTTCCCACAAGAGGTTTCACAAATTAGTGTAACATACCCATATGGGCAGATCTAGAGAGTGACCAAAAGGGTGATGTCCTCCCAAATATTACAAATGTGAAGTTTTTAATGTTAAAAGGAGGATTTTTAAGCTGTTGATTTGTTTTCTCCCTTGAAGTCTAGTTCTCACCCATAACACACCAGTAAGGTACCTTATTTTTCATGAATTGTGCCCCTTTGACTGAATCCAAGCATCACGATATTCCTAGTATTAATGGACTTGCTTCTTTGAAAGAAAATCGATGATCAAAAGCCAAGGAACATTATCCTTTCCTATCATTCCTTTGGAAAGGGAATGATTGAATTATATTTCTAATAAACTTGAGAGATTTCCCAATTAACAAGAGCTGAAATCACCCCTTCATACTGTAACCTCTCTCAGTATCTATAATAAAAATATATTTCATAATTTCTCACCGTAGGGCTTTTAAGTGCCGTAGCTCGGCTCCTCTCAGTCCGCTGCGGTCGATACGGTGCATGTTCACAGATTTAAGTCTTCCTGTTTCATTGAATAGAACTTCCATCACTCTATTCACAATGTTGTCTTTGTTCCATTTAATACGTTAGCTCGATAGAGTAGTTATTAAAAGCCTGTCGGTGGTCAGCTGTGACGGGCTGACGCCAGTGAACCCAAATTTGTGGTTATCCCCTTATAAATCGACCGCCATGTTCAATTTTGTTTCACACTTTCACTTGCCGCTGCGGTTTGCTGTGGTAACTTTAGTTTTACTCCTCTTGACCAATCAAAATTGACCAATCAAAATTGACCAATTTTGCCATCCATGCACATGATTGACACGAAACTTGCAAAAGGCGAACAACCGTTCATGACATATTCATCTGTGAAAATATCTCTGCATTATTCAATTCTTTGCCGAGTTGAATAAGCGTTTATCATAAAAAAATGTATGGCAAATGAAGTGAACAAGATCGAAGACAAAAGAATATCAATCAAAGTACGATTTTCTTTGGTTTAAATCACTCCCTTGGGTGATTTGCCATTCATTTGTGCAGTTTTTTTGAGCGCACGCAACATGCCTGCAAAAGACCTATACAGGGTGTCCCAAAAAAAAGTGACACTATCGAAATTGTCCTGTTGTTATAATTTGAATGCCTGAGCACTATGCTAAACCCACAGGTGCATAAACTTCTGTCTCTGGAATTTAAAATAACTCCTATTACCATAAAAGTCAAATCAAGTTTGGAGTAACAATAATGGTTCAATTGACTACAGAACAAAGAGTATTTGTTGTAACACAATTTACCCTGACACCGAATGTAACCGCAGTGCAAAATGCATTTACTCGTTTTGCTTGACTCGGGCGTTAAAATATTTGGACGAAGATAAAACGTTTTAAAATGCTTAAATGTAAATACCATTTCATTAAATTCCCAGGTGTCTAATCATGCGCGTTTAAGAGCGGTTTAAGAACAATGAGATAATTTCTATGGTGCCACTTTTTTTGGGACACCCTGTAGAACACTCGCATGTATTCCCCTACTCGAGTCAAAATGCTTGTACACAAAGGAAATTCCATTCTACAGAAAGTTGGTGTCGTGACACCAGTTTCAAAATAGATGTGTTCTTGCCAATTCTAACTCTAAACCTACTGCAAGATTCTCTACTGCTGCACAAATAACCATCCGTAACTGCACAAGAAGTGACATCCCTGTCCAAACTGAATAACTCTCTTTTTACAGGTTAATAAAGTAACTTTAATCAGACAACTGCGAGGAACCGGAATCGAATCCCAGCCACTTGGGTGAGAAACAAGTGTGCCACCAGTAATAGAAATATATTACCAAAATGTCAATCCCTGCAATTGGAAACTATGCAAATAGTTCCAACTATCAGTCCTACAAATTAAGGTTAATACTATAAACCCCTAGACGTCTACCTTCGTTCGATAAAATCGTCTGGCGCTGGATAGTATCTATAACAACAAACGGCGGCCCGGTGAGTGATTGGATTAATAGGGGATTTATTATACGGCTTTTGTTTTATTGCCGTTCTCGTTGCTACGCTGTCTTAGTAATTTTTAGAGTCTGCCGTAAAGCTCTGTTCACAAAGTACCTTTATGCCCTAACGAACAAAAAATAGCCTAAAGTGGAGTTATTTCGATGCCACCGTTCATACTAACTCTTGGCGCAAACGAAACGCTGCTGATTTTTTTTTTCTTTATAGTTACGGCGTCGGGTCATCGTCGTATTTCATACCACGTATTTTTTGGTCTCCCTGAGGTGCCGTCAGCGGTCATCTGTTGGTGTCACTGTTCCGCGGTCGTTAAAACTAAGACACGACATAGGTCTGGTGCTGCCAAATACTTTCTTCCAGTTTCTAAGTAAGCTAACGGTATTTGGAAGCACTGACTGTGATGTTTTAGTTCACGTCACTTTTTTTGTGTCCGTCGGGAATTATACGTTAGTACCAGTTTTCAAAGTGGTGACGTGCTAGCAATGACGTGCTGTTACCAGTCTGCGGTCATCTCTCGGTAACACGTGTATTTGTCTCTCCATTAGATCTTGATCAGGATGCCGGATTCACTTACATCCCAAATTTGGCAGACTTCGAAGCAATGCGACGTAAAGAACAAACTCTGTCTGAAATCTTTACCGAGCTTGACACCGACAGAGATGGGAAGATTGGAGCTGAAGAACTATTATCATTCTGTGAGGATATTGGTCGGGTGATGACTTTAGAAAAGGCGAAAAATGACATTAAACACTTCGATGGCGATAAAGACGGAAAGATTGTCAAGGATGAGTGGATCGAGCTGATGTTTCCAGAGTTCAATGTGCAATGATTACTGTAGAGAAATTAGTGCCTTGGTCCTTTTTTCAATAGTTGCTCTTTATAAATAAGAAAATGAATTGTAAAATAATGACTAGATAAGTAAGCTGCGCGTGAAACACGGCGCAAAAGAGGAAAGAAAGGAAAAACTACTAGCAGAAAAGCACTGGCCGGCCAAATGCAACTAACAGAGTACTTTTCCAAGGCGTTTGTCTGAAATTAAATAAGCTAAGAAATTATATAACGCTCCATCTGAAAATTAAACAATTGTATGTGATAAACATCGGTGAAAAAGAAAATCCGATACTTTTATTCACCGCGTTCTATAAGGATTAAAAATCGATATTTAAAAAATTGGACTATATGAGATGGAAATTTCAGAGGTCGTTGTTAAAAAGGGTGAAATACGACGAGCAAGTTTCTGCTGATTAAACAGATTGACGATAAAACTGGGACGGTAAAAGTGATCTACTCTAAATCTTATTTCGACAAAAATTCTTTGCAAGAGACGAATTTTAAGACGAAAGAGCCAGTTTTGCCAATCAATTCAAGTTAGGTTTAATTTTGCTCATGTACAGGCTGGAAGTTTCACTGCTCGCAGAGAAGTTGAAATCGACGCTATCGTTAAGTATTGGACGCAATTACTCTATACTTTTTGACGGGTAAGGATATTATCGCAGTGCTGCGTGAGAGTCAGCTGTCACAAAACAAAGATCTCAAACTCAAGAAGCAAAACATAGGTCAGCAGTTTGAATCTAGAGGAAGATTTCTCGTAACTTTTACAGTACAAATGTGTACATCAATTTTCTCTAAACAAACAAGTTTGTCCTTTCTCTGTTTCTGGCAGATTACTACTTGAAACTTTTTCCAGCAAGTTTTTGTTTTATCTCTGTGAATTTTAGATCATTTTATGTTAAAAATAAAATGAAATAAATTCAAAACAAAAATAGAAATTGGATAAAATAAAAGCTTATTTTTACTTTAGTTTATTTGAATATTCATTATTTTTAGTTTAAAAACAATATAAAATAAACATAAAGAAGAAGACAAGTAAAAACAATTTCTATTTTATTTTCGTTTCATTTTAATTTTATTTTTTTTTTGTGATTCATTTTTGATAAATAAGATAAAATTAAATTGTAAATAAAAAGGATTTATTTTAATTTACTTGATTTTGAAAAATGTTCGATTAATTTTTGAAAATTTGGCCCAAATAATCATACATCGTGGAACTCATTCGAGTCATTTCACAGCAGCATTTACTAGAATGTTAGAGGTTGGAAGAATTTCACCAAAAAGTATAGAGGTTAATTCATGGTTTTTGACGACTTTTCGAAGTTTTATAAGAACTTTTGCCCTGAAAAAGTCACCCAAAAAACCCGTTAAGTCACAAGCTGACGGTAAAACCTCAGAGTCATAACAAACCCTAACTTTCGCGGGAGCTCGGAAACTTAAGCTATACAATTAAGTGATCACGTAAATTGTCAAAATACGAGTGTATTCGAAATATTGGGGGTATTACATCCTACACCCCGAAGAAGCAATTCACTTTGGTGAATTTAACTTTATTACATCTGGCTTTACATAATAAATAGATATTTTTAATCTAATGAAAATACGTAATAATTTTCTTGAATTACGAAGACTTTGCAGTCAAGTGAGTTCTGATATATTTTACGTGTCGTCTAAAATGAGGTGGTAAGTTTACATCTTCCGTTTTTTTCTCCAGTCGTACGATCCAGTCGCTTAGAACTTTAAATATCTTCGCCGGGTTTGCCCTTAACATGTCCATCGCAGCGTACGCGGCGCCAAGCTGAATAGCAAATGTAACTGAGAAAAGAAAAACAAACAAAACAAAATAAGACATGTTGTGTTCGTGGTATATTATACGGCCTACTTAGGCGAAGGGAGAGAGAGACGGAGAGGGGAAGAGGAAGGTAAAGGTAAAAAGGAAGACAAGGGTGAACATTAAGGTAAAGGTGACGGTGTCTTTACTTATACTGGATATCCCTATCAGCTACCCTAAACTGTTCTCCCTAGAAGTCCAGTCGGGGCCACCTCTCATGGGTCCGGTCTTAGGAGGAAAGCAGAGTACTCGGAGAAAATCTCCGGATGAGAACTTGAACGATCCTTAGGTCACTCAACCCTAACTGTCGGTGACGTCAAAGGATTAAGGTGGGGGTAGGGTTTGGGGTGGGTGAGAGTGAGGGATCTGACGCCGTTGTTACCCTAAACACGTCGAAGTAAATCCACCACTTCCCTCACCAAGATACTTCCACCACGCTTTTTTTATTATCTTATTTCCATTTAGCATTTCTTTCGTATTAAAACAAACGACTATTTACTCACCTCCGTTACATTCACCTGCACAATGAGTCAATACTGCACACAGCAGATTGATCACTGCATCGAGACTAACTTCCTTCTCTTGCTGCAATCCCAGAAGTCCAAGTAGGCCTACAAACGCAATAATAGTCAGGCCTAACTTTTTATAAAAACCATATAATGATCCCTACGAAAACGAGAAATATATGAGTACTATAAATACCTTTTTTGTATTCAATCACAACTGCAGCTTCGACAGCGAGACCTCTTTGACCCTCGAATTACGATGTTTATCAGATGGGCAAGAGTATATAAGAATCTCAGAAGAACAAAATAAAAGGATTCCATCGCAACATTTGCGCAATTTTCGCCGGAAGCCCGAAAAGGTGGACGGTAAGATTTTTATAATGCTATTTAACAAAACCACCTCGGATTACACTTACACAAGTACACAACTACACCAGCAAGATGTTGCTTACGTTAGAATTATGTTTGAATAAATGCCACAGTATGGACTTAAATTTATTTGACTCACCTAAAAGACGTAAAATGCTGACGATTGTCGCTTCCATGGCGTTGTTTTTACTACTTTGTCCACAATCGCTATGCATTCTCGCATCCTTGTTCCCAAATAAATAAGCTTCCTTTGAAATAGTTGAATTAGTAGGGTCTGTGTTTACACCAGATGTTTGAGAAACAGTCCTTTCTTCTGTTTTTGGAAGAACATCATCCGTTATGTTGGTCTGTCCATTTACTAACGCTTTGTCACAATTCCCATTTACACTTGCAGTTCGTAAAATAGTACTTAGCTTCATATCAGAAAGACAACCAGATATCTTGGCGGCCTTGGTGTTTTGTTCACTCTTGAGTTCGCCTAAAATAGTCTCGTGGTATCTATCTCTAGCTCGTGAATCAATCTGAACTGTATGATTACAAGTAGTCTGTTCTTTTTGCACACCATTTAAAGCGTCGTTCCTAGTTTCAGCAACTTCTGAAGTAGTCTCAACTTCCATTCTCGGATCAAAGTGTAGCGTCCTTTCATCTTTATGAGCATCCTTCGATACAATGTCGATAATCGAACTATTTACAACGTCCGTAGCTTCCAACTCTGAGTGACAGAGAACATTCTCATTGTTCTGACTCAACATTTGCTTCGTAACCTCAGCTTCATTCACACAGATACACTTACTTACATCAAACACTTTGCGTCTTCTACAGAGCTCTTTTAGTTTCCATTCTTGCAAAACTGGCCACAACAGCTTTCGGATGAGAATATCATTCGTCCATTCCCATCCTAAAACGGAAGCCAAAAGCTCTAAGCTCTTTACGGTTTCAAATGCTCCACTACCCAGACTTGGACCAAAATCTAAAGACGGAAAACAGTGGAGATAAAGCATGAAGTACGCTGTTTTGAAAGGACACAAAACGCTATAGTATTTCTTTTAAAATTTCGGCAGTCAACAAATCTTTCAGCCTTTTTACTGTATATCTGGATAGTTTTTGGGCATTAACGTCAAGTCAATAAAATAAAAACTAACGCAGAGAATCTTGTCCAATATCGCCACTCAGGAGAAACTTACAGCTTTTGTTTTGAAAGTTGTTTTTACAAATAAAGATGAAAAAACAACACCATTATGCCAGGTAAATTTTTGATTAAATCGTGGGCGAGGTTCCCCAAGTAAATGCTTGCTAATGCTAATCAAACAGGAGTAACAAGTTTGCTAGTAAAAATAAGCATCACACCTGACTTCTCCTCTAAAGTAACATAACCGGAGTCTTGAAGTATCCGCGCTAAATCAAACGCCAGTAACTCCAGGGCTTTATTCCCGCTCTTTATTTCTGACCACCCACACAACAATTGAAACACACGTATTGACTGCTCGTGGTGAGATGAAATTTCACGTGACATGACGATCGTTTGCAGTGTGGACAAGAATGGTTGATATAGAGGACCAGAAACGACTGAATTTCCTGGAGAAAAGCAGTTATCTTTTTGCCGCAATACCTCAGGCCAGACGAGTCCAACTGACAGAATGATTTTCCTGGTAAATAAATGTCGATGATTTTCTTTCACGATGTCGTAACAGAACACCCGCACGCGAGCACCATCTCCCATCAATCGACAAAATGCAGTGTACACCCGGCTGAAAATTTAGTCACAAAGTAAGAAATGTCAGGAAAACCCTGTCAAGAATAGCTGTCGTGTATACTAATCAACTATATCCAGGACAACATTCTCATCAGCAAATACAAAAACAAAGATAATAATTTAAAAGCGACGGCAACAGCAACAACATCAACCGCAACAATTAACAACAACAAGAAAACCAGCAGCAACAGCGACACAGAGATTGTAATGCGCACATTAAAAAAACTGACATTCAAGTGACATGCGGACGTTCGTCAAGCTAGTAATCTCAGAAAACAATATCTTAGCCTCAGACGGGACTCGAATCCGCAGCCTTCTAATGATCTTTGAGACGCTCTAACCATTGAGCTACCAAGACTCAGATGGTGTGCTAAGGTCCAGGTTCACGATATATGCTGCCTATACAGAGGTCGCATCAAAGTCTTCCCATTATTATCATATCGTGTCTTGAACTTGCACCTTAGCTCGCCACCCGAGTCTTGGTTGCTCAATGGTTAGGGCGCCTCAACGGTCATTTAAAAGTTGTGGGTTTGATCCCCTCTCAGACTCAGTAATGGTTTTTCTGAGACTACGAAATCCGCGAACGTTCGCTGGTGGTCTGAAATGGCACCAAGCTCCCACATGCATAAAGTTTATGTTTGGCATTCAACTGACATTCATGATACAATATTTTACACTGACCACATCGCTAACACAGCAGAATCCTTGTTTTCTGATCTAAATAATCCAAGCAATGTCTTCCCCAGTAACTTCAATGAGCACAACAACAAACCACTAAAATGTTTGAGCTTTGTCAAATTCCAAACAACGACAATGACACGCATTTCAAACTCGACAATTAGCGGTTGCCACTCTTTGTAGCAGATCCGACCGCCGACACGATCGTGCAGTTCAGTAAACTTTTCAATTAGTAGATCATCCTCGCCATCTTGCGTTAGTTTTAGTATTTCTATCAGAGCAGACACAAAAGGGCTCGACGCTCGAAGATTTGTAATCATTGAAAACCGAGAGACTACCTCTTGAATAGTAATCTCATGCTTTTTAAGCTTAGTAAGGAGACATAACACGTAGCAGTGCTCGTTAACTTCGGAAGATCGGTTTAAAGAATTGCTTAGCGCTGTCTTTTTCCTCTTTGCTTTCTTTTTGCCGAGTGGTTGCGCTTCACCGGTTTCCTCGCTATTCTTCGGATAGACAGACAACTGGTGGCAGACTTCTGCTTCGCTTAAAGAATTTTCTGTACGTTCAACCAAGCCGGTATCAGCCACACGATGAATTAAAGGAACCATGACGGTGGATTCCTGCAAGACAAATTATAATTCACTCGAGAATGAATTATCCAGTCCTAAGCCTTGGCCAAACGACGAATCACAGTTGGATGATAGTTTGAGAGTTGATTTTCTCTTCTAACTATCATCAGCTATCATTAACTATCATGAACGAGTGATCAAACGGAAGAACTATCATCGAGTATCACAGAAAAACCACCAACGAACGTTTTTCAAGCTCTCAGAAAAACGACTTCCAAGCCCTAAGCAGGAATCAAACCCGCAACCTTCTGATGACCGGTGAGACGCTTTAACCATTGAGCTACCGAGACTCAGATGGTGAGCTAAGGTACAGGTTCGTCATATGTACTGCCTAAGCGGAACTCACGATATTATAATAACGAACTTTCGTTGGTGGTTTGATATATACCAAGCTCCCACATGAATCAAATTAGTGTTCAGCATTTAGTATCGTAGAAAATTAGACCATTGTCAAAGTGGATGATAGTCCGCGATAGTCGATAATAGTCCATGATAGTCCATGATCAAACGGAGCGAGACTTTTAACTACCATCGCCTATCATGCGCCGTTTGACCAGGGCTTAACAGTCGGACAATGTAGACTTTATAAATTGGTCAACAATCGGTTCGTTACAGGTGCTGCCTATGCCACGTTATGATAAAAATATGAATGACCTGGATACTAAGCACAAATGTGTGCAAGTGGAAGTTTCGTGTTATTACTGATACAGACAACATATGAACAAGAATCGAACCTGTAACCATCTGATGACCGGTAAGACAATCTAGCCACCGAGGTAACAAGACCCAGATGGTGACCTACCAAGACTCAGATGGTGGTGAGCTAGCTAAGGTGAATAGAAACTGGCATTGAGCTGTAAATGGACAGTAACTGGCATGACGTAACAGGCAATAACGTCAGCATAAAGAGAAAGGTCTCAATCTGGGAGAATCAGTACATATTGGAAGTTGGACGTCTAGATTACAGTAGTCTTGAGGAAGATTTGTTATGTCAACTATATCATTTCGTTTCACGTTCTTTGAGTATTAACTCCCTTTACATTTACCAGAGAGAGTTTACTAGGAAAATTTTTTAAAATCCTCTCTCGGAAAAAAACTCTCGTAACAACGTTCAACTGTGCTGATAACTGCAGAAGCAAACTTAATACACTAACATTTAACGAAAGATCCACTACCTTTTGACTCAACTTATCAGACTTTGTTTTACCGTCTCCTGCATCCTCAGCATCCACTGTCGAGGAGAACCCTCCCGGTGAAGGAGGAAGAGGGGATAGTGAGGGAAGAGTTTCCCATGAATCAAAAGACGGAATCTCCGCGAGTTGGATCGGTCTCTCCGGACTATCAGGAATTGGCGTCAACGGAGCTGAAAATTCCAATAAAAATGCCAGTGACTCATCTCCGCAAGACTCTATGAAACCGTCTTCAAGATTGTTAGCTGTCTTTTCAAGATGATCAGTCACAGGAAGTTCTTCCACAATACTTCCAGAACTTTCCTCTCGGCTAAAGCCAGTATTTGAACTTTGCTTACTTATACTTTCTTCATTTAGTCGCACACCACAACCAACCGTATCAGCCTCTTTACTATCCTCATCAAACTTCCCGTGTGGTTGATCAAGAATTGACAAACACCGCACAGCCTCACCGCTCGTCGCATCTGGGGCCTTATGATTTTCACCTGCAGTTTCTAAATTCAAAGACACTGCAGTTTTTACGTGGTCGTTTTCAATAGTAAACTCTGAACAAACGACGCTACTTTCACAAACAGTTATTTCCTCACTTCTTTCTGCACCCGGAGTTTTTATTTGTAGAATATCATCGCTTGCAGAAGCCGAAGAATTTGTCAAGTTGTTCGAGTTTACAACGGTCTCAAGGAGGCTATTTAAACAATCAAATACTTCTTGTTCTGCACACATTGCTCTTCTTTGAGTAGTTTCCAAAAGGTCATCAGGACTTACTGTATCTACCAAATTTTTGTTGTCTAAAGAAACAGAATGAGCCACAGTTACTCCACGGCTCGTAGTTGAGCTTTCTTGGCTGGCCACAACCTCGACGATATTTCTTAGACATAATGATACTTCCAGTTCGACGTCTTCGGTTGTTCTCTGCCACCTCGCTTCAAAACTTTCAGGAAACGTTGAAATAGTATCTCTTTTTAATGAACTACAAGGATTCGTTGAATCGGTTTTGTTATCATCAACGTCAATAAAGTTTAATTCGTGATTTATATGGTTCTTCTCTACTTCGGTTCTAGGTTTTTTTAAATTGGTTTCGTGAGCTAGAGAAGAATTTTGATGGGAGGTGTTCTCAGTTTTAAATTCGTCTCTGGTTTCAGTGCCACAGCATTCATTTACGTTAACGTTTGATTCCTCTTCCCATTGTTCTGGTTCTGATTCTGAGTAAAGCCGTTCGCGTTTTCTTTTTCCTTTTGAGTTCAAATTTCTTATAATGGCATTTTCCGAAGCCCGTCCTTCTGTTGTGGGTTGGTCTAAATTCGTTTTACTTTTCGAATAATTCTCGGTATCCGTTTTTCCTGCAATGCTTGAAATACCAGCCTCAAAACTGAAGTCATTTAATTGTGGCACAGTTGCTTCAGGCAAACTATTCTCGTTTCCACTGAAGTGGTCACGAATTTGTACGTTACCACTACCACGGCTGCTCATATCACTGTCGCCATCATCAATACAATCAGGTTCATCGTTTCCAAATTCATCACCATGATCACTATCGACTTCTTCCTCTTTCCCAGATGAACTAGGTGAAGATGGAAGAGGAGATAGTGTTGGACAAGGAGATAAGGCCAAGATATTGAATATTTCATTGAGAAGAATTTCTCTAGATTTTTCCTCCTCATCTTTATTTTCTTCTTTATTTTCTTCTTCTTTTCTTCTACAGTGAACCAAGGCAATATTTCTGAATTAAGTCAAATGTTTTTCCAAGAATCGACTTAGAATCGACTTGGAATCGACAAAATCGACAGAATCGACAAAAAAAAACTTGCCATGAAAAAAAAAAGCTAATAACTACCTTGTTCTTCTTGAGCGTTTTGGCGGACTTGGTGAAAGCAGATGTACCTTAAATAATAGATTGAAAACCAAGAAATAAATAAAGAAGATGCCAACAAAAAAAATCACGTAAATACACAGCAGCAGTAACACGTTACAGGACCCGTTGCATGGTTGGCTCAATTCCTGAGTATCATTGCAAATGTTTTTTTAGCATCTGTCAGGTTTTTGCCACAATATTATTTACATCTGTGTGAAAAGACTTGTAGAGGCTAACATAACCTGTTACATGGGAAAGTTGAGTAAATAAATAAATACATGAATACAAACATGGGTTCATGAATGTGAATCGATCAATCAACGAACGAACAGGTGGATGGACAGATGAGTGAACAAAAGAAAGAACGAACGAACGAACGAACGAACGAACGACCGACCGACCGACCGACCGAACGACCGAACGAACGAACGAACGAACGACCGAACGACCGAACGAACGAACGAACGAACGACCGACCGACCGACCGACCGACCGACCGACCGACCGACCGACCGACTGACCGAACCAGCAAACGAACGAACGAACGAACGAACGAATGAACGATCGATCGATCGATCGGAAGAGCGGAGGAACGAAAGGAAAAATGAACGGGTGGATGGGCGGATAAGCGCACGAATGATCGAATGAACGAATGGACGAATGACAGGACGAATGAAGGGCCGAATGAAAGGAAGAAAGACCGCATGTACGTACGGATGAGCGGACCGACAAAAAGAAGAATGAACGAACAACTGAAATCAAATTCAGCAAAATTTCATTTTTTTAAAAGCGTCTTTTAAGCGTCAGTTAATCCATACGAGAATACGCACCAATAAAACTTTGATAATAAATCAACATGAACAGTCTTTTAACCCACAGAGCACGACAAAACAGGGGAAAACATATATACAGTATTACATGTAGCATGCCAGACGAAAAAACGCAAAGGTTTTTTTCTTATATTACCTTACTAAACTCTACCTGTGCTTGTTTGGCTAAGAAAGAAAGAAGAGGAGAACCAATAATTGTAATTCTGAAGTATTGGAAAAGAGTAGTTGGGCAGTTAAATAAAAATCACCTCAACAAATGAAATACTACCTTGCTGCAATTGTTCTTTTAGTTTTGTAACGGCTTGCTGTAAGTTAAGAAACGTTAAAGCTTTTAGTCTTCAACACAACAAGTTTGAAACCTAAACTAACTCTAAAAGCCGATCATACTTATAAAACCATGAGCTTAAAGTAATTGAAAAGATCACAGATACCTTTGATTCTTCCAATCGTTTTTCCATCCTCTTTACTTGCTTCTGGGAAAGCGTCAGTTGTTTATTTATTTCCCGTTTCTCTTCTGCAAAATAAACAAACATTCGCTTAAAACATTTACCGGAAAAAATGATTACGTTGTAGAATTTAACCATTTACACGCTCACGTCAGAGTTATTCACTGTTTGTTAGTTCGTTCGTTGTTGTTTGTTTGTGTTCACCTCTGTCTTTGTTTCCGTTTTTAAACTTACTTTTCTCAGTGAGAATCTGTTCTTTCAGTCTCTTTATCTGAGTTTCATTCTTCTTCAAACTAAAATGAAATATGAATAATAATAATAATAATAATAATAATAATAATAATAATAAGTTTATTCACATATTTTTATATATCTAAATACATGTATATACAGAGAAGAAAATAAATGATTTGCAGGAAAACATAAAGTACAGTTTTAAAAGTTATGATTAATAAGACTAAATTAGAAGTGTGCAGTGGTTGAAAATAGCATTAACTTTCAAGTGAACCAAATATAGGTTGTTTTCAGTCAATGTCAAACGATACAGATGGAGGATAACTTCAAAGATAACTAACAGGTATTAGCACTCACAAGAGTGACTTAGCTCAAAAAAGCGTATTTTGACCAGCACAATGGACACGTTTTATGCAATTTCAAGGGTGTACAAGCTTAAAGGTTTCCATCTCAGTCGACATGTACTGAATAGTACTTAAGTCATTACTACTTAAACACTGAGTAGAAAGCCTGCTCATGTGGGAGCTTGGTAAATATCAGAACAACAGAGGACGTTCGTCAAGC
>JBAHVQ010000076.1:68130-123797 GCA_036872915.1 Nanipora kamurai
TTGTAATTCTTAGCTTGTAACAGTATCCCACTTTGATTGTTAATTATTCATAGTTCATGTCAACTTTGTAACTAGATGTCTAGGCTCTCTGCACTCATGTAATTATTATTTCTCTGAAGATGTTGTGTTAACAACGAAACGTTAGAAACCTTAATAAATATTATGATTTCATTCGTGTTTTACTTAATATGATGGCTTTTGTCAAAATATTATGTTGGGCATTGATATTTATACTAAGATATACATATACATCTACATATGGCAAAAGCAAAAGTGTATCATGCAGGAAACACAGTTCACATTTGGTTTGAGAGTGCTCGATACCATGTAGGTAGAGCGAAATAACTTTAATAAAGTTAGAACGGCGTTTGCTAGTCAGAGTTTCACGTGTCTACAACTCGATCGTCAGGCAACTCCTGATGCCTGATGATCGTCTTGTAGACACGTGAAACTCTGAGTAGCAAACGCCGTTCTAACTTTATTAAAGTTACTTATACATACGCATATACATATCCATATATCTTGTTATAATTTTAAATAGTTCTAACGATGTTGCGCTATTGGCAACAAAACGTTAGCAATAAAATTTTTTATAATCTTTGAACTTGTCGTACCCTAAAGTTATTTGCTGGGCAATTATATTCATTGTGTAAAAGGATATATTGTGTAAAAGGATATAAAAGGGAATTATTGCTTGTGAATTAAGTAAGGGCCTTTCAAAACATATTTTGATGTGTTAGTTTGTTTTTTTTTTTTAGCTTCTTTTGACTTTTTCATGTTCTAACACACAACATCGGTGTTACTACAAGGGTTGAGTGGTGACAAAATTTCTCAAAATACCTAAATAATCCGAAAATTCGGAGAAAATCGGCTGAGTATCAAATTTTGGTAAAAGATTTGTCAAGAACCTTCAAATATTTCTCTGACGTCTTCTTAAGCGTCTGTGAACCGCCTGCGCTGTAGTCTTTCAAATTCTACTAGCATATGCGATTTCTTGTTAAAACTAAGTCAAATACGACCTCATACTTTTAAAAGTACAGATTTAAAATTCCACTGCAGAGCAACAAATCCTGGTCTTAGTATTACTCAGGAAATAACCATATGGATTGGTCAATATAGTATGAAATCAACAACGGCTAGGTTTGGGACCCATAAATACCAGACAGCACTAAATCATTTCTTTACATGACTATGTAAGTAAGAGGCTGAGTGTAAAATAATGGTCTCAAAGCAAAAAAATCAAAGTTAACCTCAGTTAGAACGAAAAAAATTACCTGGCAAGTCCACCGATAACTAGGGGTGATATTCCAGCATCGGTACCTCCAGTTACAATGAGATCAGTATCGCCATTACGAATCAATCGGAAAGCTTCACCAATAGCATGTGATCCAGCTGCACATGCTGTTGAGGTAACTAAATTTGGACCCTGTTAAATTAGGACAAAACAAAAAGTCAACAGTGTTCCAATGGTTTCTGGATATTGCAATACGTTTTCAAACACACCGTTCTCAGTTTCTGGACTTGGATCAAATAGCTCTACTCATGACTGATAAATTGCATCAGTAAAACAATTATTATTTGCCATGGATCTTATGAAAAAAATGGTTACCGATTTTTTTATTCTTTGGAACAGAAGCTAATTAGCGTCAACAGTCTCGTTAAGCTAATTATTCTTTGAATTGTAGACAAAAAATGAGGCTCGTTGGGCGAACTAAAATGCATATAAAAGAATAATAAATTGGTGGCAATTAACCGGAGATTGACCAAGCGGAAACACTAGTCGTGTAAAAAATATCAAGGGTAGGTAAAAATACGTAGTACAAGAAATTAACATTGTCGGGAAGAAGGCAACATCGCACGCGTGTTAGGAGACATATTCACAATACTATGTATGAAAAGCTTTTAAAAAATACTTTTATTCCGTATTTTATGCTTGGCGTAAATATTTCTTACGTGGTAGCAATCAATATGAATAACAGTCTCATGATGAATGTGACTGAAAGCCAATGTGGTGTATGAAAGCACAATATCAAGAGGTTCCACGAAAAACGGAATGAACAAAACTGTTTACAACAAGATGTGAGGAATGGAATGGCATTTCGACCAGAGCAGTTCCATACATAAATTCATAATTAACCTACACTGCTGAAATCAACTGAACAAGTTGACTCGAACGGGATTTGAACTCGCACCGGTCCGCCGCTCTACCTGTTGAGGTATCGAGCCTGCAGGGATTGGAGGCGAGTTATTATCCAACTTAAGTGTACGAGATATTCTCGCGACAACTTAACGCTATCTACGAGGATGGATGTGCAATGTTTCAGTTCTATTTTAGAATCAAGATTCTGAAATAGAAGCGCCATACATATTTGATACTTTTTGTTATTTTCAAAATGAAATGGAGCAGCTTACCTGCAGGCCAAACTCCATGCTAATAACACCAGGTGCAGAGTTCAAGAAAAGTTTCGGGATCAAATAAGGACTAAGCCTACGCGGTCCCTGGAGAAAGAGACATGGCGTAAGTAGGATTTTTGGAAAAGAGCTGCTGTTAATACATACAGGGTGTCTCAAAAAAACTGCAAACACTACAATTTGCATAACATCCACTGCAATTAGCATTGCAATGCTTGTGCAGCTTATGATGCTCCTGGGATTTGAAAATACCTTCGAATTTTCCTTGTAATTTGAATAACCACACAAAGTGAGTTAATCCCTAATCGACATCCCTAAGCATGAATTGTGTTTACGCACCCTTGGGATCAATTAGTATTGAATTTTACAAATTTCATAAATGTCTGATTTCAAAGGGTTTGCAGTTTTTTTTGAGACACCCTGTATTATGGAACAATTGGGAATAATAAGATTGTGTGCTATTCGTTTTTATTCAATATACATATTATCATGAATTTATAATCAATATGTTGTTCGGAGGGAAATTCCAAGGAAGAAAAGGTGCCCCCGTGCAAGCCTAAAGTTAGAATGACTTGTAGATAATGAAAAAGGCTGGGAAACTGCAAGAACTTAAGAATGAAGAAACTGACGTTTCGACCAAAGGCCCTTCGTCGGAGTGAAATGTAAAATGCCAAAAAATACCTGGTGTCTTTAGTAATATTTAAAAAACGAGTAGAAGTGTTTTAACGGATGTATTTTAAAAAAAATTACAAAAAAGTTGACAAAATAATGATTTTTTATCAAATGTAGGAAGGTTTTCTCCTAGAAAGTTTCAACTAAAATTACCAGACAGATCATGCCAAACAAAACAGCCGATTAAATTTTAACCCAGGATTAGCGATAATTGTCCTTTGAACAACCGGGGTCAGTACTGTAAATCGTTACCTAATAAAAGATCGGATCCAATCAGAACATGAGTTAGGTACTCTGTTCGTTGTAGAACTGTATGGAAATGAATTATGGAACTAATTTTTTACTACTTGTACTAATTTTTTAGTTCGGGTCCACTTACCCGGGAGATGTCCATCAGAACAGAGTCTAACTTTGCATTTACGTACATAAATTGTAACCAGACTAAATCAACCATGTTGCAACTTGGAGTCCTGGTAATAATTCGGAAAGTCATAGGCTGCTCTTCTTCTATTTCAATTTCTTTAAATTTACAAGATTTGATATGCCGAAATCGTCCCTAATGTTAAAAGGAATTTTGGTTTGAGTTGTTTACTGAGGGTTCGTCGAATTAAATTTTAGGGAAGTTTTATTAAGACCGCCATAAGCAAAGGACTAAGGCCGCGATCTAAAGATAAAGACGCTAAACACCTTGGGCTAATTGTCGAAACGGAGTTTATGGTAATCAGCGGTTGAACTATGCTTAAAATTTCTCGGTATGTTGCGAAAATACTGATTACTTTATGTTAGCAACAACCAAGCAATGTGAAAGTACAAAAGCTTGTGTAGACATTGGACTACGATAACTCCAGTTAAGATAATCGTTGCCTAATGCTTACACAATTTTTAACTTAGTCAATGTATCTGCAATTGGGGGCTTGTTTTTGTTTGTTATCGGAAGTTGTAGCGTGAAACTATAAAGGGCTTTATTGTTTTTGTTGCTGATCAAAACTGTGATAAGTCAAAGACTCAGAATTTTGTGGGACTTTTTGTCCAACAAGTAAGTAAAATGCCTACAAACAACCCCGTGAAAAGGTAACACTAATATTTACCTTTTGCCTGAGGTGGGGATAGCGACTTCCTCCTCTGACCCCCATCCTTTATAAAGCCCCGGATCGTTACCTAAGTGATGGGGATTTTACGCAAGCTGCGTTATTCATTTTTCCCCCACTAGACTTTTTAACCCTTTTTTTTTCACCTCCTTCACTAGGTTTTTTAAGTAACTGCAGCTAGCTAGTTAACGTTTTTCGATGGGAAGTACCAAATGTTTTTTACACTATAAGTGTGGACGTTGTCATGTGAACGTGGAAATAATGCTCGCCTTCACGTCGTGTTTACAACTAGGACAGCGTTAAAAATACTCTTGCGACAAAAAAACTAGGCATTCAATTTGTTTTGTAAGGGAAATTCTTTTGCAAGGACTCGTCATCCAGGACGCTGCCGTCGTGGTTGTGCAAACTCCCTGATAATGAGGGCAGGGAGTATTCTGTCAAACGTTTTCATGACTCCAGGCATATTATTTAAAGTGGACATGCGGGAATTTTGAGTTTTGTTCTTAAAAATTGATCGCGTTGCCAGGATTTTGATGATATATCACTTGCTCTAAACGGATAAAAACTTCCACAGATATTTTACAACAAACATTGAGGGAAGTAGAATTTTTGAAAATATCGTCGGGAGTCAGAGAGTCTGAGCCTAATGACAGTAATAACGTCGAATTGGGAACGAAAATATCTTGGATGCCTATTGATTTACAGTATCACCGCAGCTGTGGACTTGCTATAATCAACTTATAGTAATTATGCGCTCCAGCCGTTTGTAAACGAGTTCACATCAGTTCGTGGTGGCTAGTGTCTTGGTCAGGGTCTTGCCAACTATCACAACGATTAAAATATATTCTACTTCGAGAAACACTTGTAATGCTAACGTTTGAATAACCCCATCTAGCTAAGCTTATAATCGTCGACTTCTATGTTCAGATTTCAAGATCCTTGTTTTCAGTGAAGTAAAGAACATTACTTCTAACATAAGGATTACTACTAATTTGTCTGTAATTAACATATGAACTCTTTTAACTGGTGGTTATCAATGGAAGTGAAAGCGAACCTGTCTCCAACGTGCTCCCAGATTGCATCTGAGTAATCGATGGAATGACAATTGTCCCGTTGTAATAACTAGTTCATTGCATCCACGACGTACGAAGTACTAGTCCCGATGGTAAGATGTAAATCCATATCGTGATTTAAATGGCTGTAAGCTTCCCCCATCCATTTTAAACTTCCTGATATTTTGTATTGCAACTTTCTAACATGAAAGGCATTATCTGTCTTAATCTTGGAAAGTTATCTTGAGTATTGTGTAAGCTATTGGGGGTAGAAATAACATACATATGGCAACTCAATTTGTTATTCTCCAGCTGCCTTCCTTAGATCTTACTCAGTAAACAATATCTTTACTACATCTATACTGTACTTGTTGTTTTCTCTGGGCGCGCTTTTTATAATCATGGTATATGAATTAAGATAACACAAAATAACTACTTGAGTGTTACTAACACTAGTGACTTAAAAACAACGAACAGATATCGACTGTCAGTAACGATATACACGAAGATCACATATAACAGCCAACCTTGTTCCCTGGACATTTTGTCTTCACGGCAGGAGGTCGGCAAAATGGTCCTGACATCGGTTGGTCAACTGACATCCAGAATTTCTTGGTGTTTTAATATGACAATATGAAACAAAACATATACCAAATATAATCATCTTGTAAAACTCAAGATATGAGTCAAAAAACAAGAGAGTTTGTTGATTGACCAGGCGGGAAACGTAGTCAAAAATCCTCCTCCCACTGCCATTCTATCACACCATTTAGCTACTGGACACCCTACCTCCTCCAACGACTTTAAGATCATTTCCTCTTGCTCCTTTGAATCCGAATTACTTTTACGTGAAAACCTACTTATAGCTAAACTCAAACCATCTTTAAATAACGACATTGGTTCGGCACCACTCTTTTTATTTTGATCTATCTTCTACGTCTCTATTATTCTTTCTTACGTGTTAATTATCATTGCTTTGCTCCACTGTAACTTTTATTTTTATCCTGACTTTCTATTGGTTAACGCCTGTAATTGATATGCCTTGTCGCTATATATCATCGTACTCTGATTCTTTGTAAATTCTATCTCTGAAGATGTTGGAAGTTGGCAACGAAACGTTAGAAATTAATAGATATTGTATATATTTCCTTGTTAGTTTTCATCATGCCTTTCCTCCGTATTTTATGCTGGGCTCTTGTATTTGTCGCAAGAGAATGTTGAAATGGTAATATTTCGAATTTATTACAAATTCAACATTCTCTCTTGTTTTTTGACTCATATCTTGAGTTTTACAAGATGATTATATTCGGTATATGTTTTGTTTTATAGTTTTTCAAACTATCGGCTGGCCATGGTTTTTAATATGACAATTTATGTAGTCTTTGTTTGTCTTTGCTTTCTTTGTTGACTTAAATAATGGATAAGAAATATTCTACAGTTATCGTTCTTGCCCGAGTGGAACATTCGTTATAAAAGCTACTAGTTCTCATAAGTCACCATAATTCTATAATCTTGGTTGTTTCTTCATTGCAAGGTTTGAATGTTGTTCACGACTTTAAGCAAAGCCATTATTTCGAATCAGTGGCAAAATTTCAAAGGCAGGAAATTTCGTGGCACCTAGATTTTGATGAATATATTATATTCCGGGTAACTTATTCAATTTCTGAAACGGGCTAATCAGATTATAGAATTGACCGCCATTTTGACGACCTTCCTCCGTCGTGGCAAAATGTCCTGAGGACAAGGTTGACGTAACATGTTTAATAACGCATAGAAACAACTCTACCTTCTCATTAAGTGTTTTACTTGCGCGTATTACTTCACCGTAAGGCATCAAACAGTTACCAATCGTTACCCCCTACAAAAACAGAAACGTTTAAAAGATAAATCAACATTGGACATAAAAGGCAAACGCTTGTGGTAGGTGGTTAAGTAAACAATTTTATTTCCTCAGTTTATAAAATCTCTGCGAGATGAATTCAATATTCGTTGCACTTTAAATTTCTGATCGTTGATTTGTCATATTTCCTCTAAAACAGCGAAATCTGAAGGAAAGATCGAAGGAGCAATTAACATTTCCAAGCCAGTGAAGACATTAAAAAATACAATTTAAAATTTACAGATGATATAAATTTGCGAGTTCAGAGAAATAGTTATTTTTACATTCATATATTTACGTAAATATTTATAGTCATATTCAGAACACAAAGGTTAGGACATGTTGAGACACGATGGCCTTTTAAAGACAATTACAGAAGGAAGACTGCTGGGAAAAAAAAAGTAGAGGTAGACCGAGAAAGGGTATTTTAGATAATATCAAAGAAGGGAGATCATATGCCAGCCTAAAAAGAGCTGCTTATGATAGGTCTGGATGGCGGAACTCAAACCTGCCATAAGGCAGGAAACCAGAATGAATGAATGAATTCAGAAGACACTCTGGTGATGCAATAATTAATAAGGACCTTTGCTAGAAACGCCAGAATTTTTCTACATATATTCGGCAGTCTACCAACCTTTTAAATTAATACAATAATAGTTTGACACAATACATTTTGTGACTGTTTCTTGCTATGAGTGGCTTATTATGATTTAGTGCCACAACCGGTTAGTTCCCCATATTTTTTGGTTTTTGAAATAACCTCGATTAGAGATGGGATTTTCCTGGGAGCAGTATCCAGTTTTTAGCACAAAATAAATTATTACTAGTTCCACCACTAGGCTTGTATAGAGCTAGTGAAAATGTGAAGATAGTAAGAGTGAAAAAACCAGTAGAGTAGGTAATGTTGTTTATATCCATAATAACAGGACACATTTGATGGCGTGGTTCGTGTTTCCCAGATTCCTACTGCACACTCGAGTCTTTTTGCGAAGTGAACCCTTGGTGTCATAGGAATCAGTGCCTAGCTCGAGATACCATAGCTTCAATAGAAAAACATGAGTGTCACTTTCATAATTTCATTCAGTCTCTTTACATTCTCCTATGGGATATACACACAAAACTTTGATTCCTTGAGAGAGAGGTTTGAAGCAAAACATTAACTGAATATACACTAGCGTAAAGAGTTAGAGAGTTGGTAGACTACCAAACCTATATTGAGAAAGTCTGACGTTTCTAGTAACGGCCTTTCTTCAGAGAGTGAAACGTGTTCTTCTTTTTTATCATTGTTGCTAAAAATTTTAACAGGCGCTACGCCCCCACAGGCCTCCCCGTGGCCACGTCATTGGTCTTGAGTACGAGTTAAAAAGAGAATGAGATTGACGTATCTGTCCAGTATCAAATTATCACAGATTTTACGACGGCATGAGCGGAGTTAGTGGTTAAACATCCTCGAAAACCAAGAGACGGTTTATGGAAGTCCCAAGGGCGATACAACGACATGATTTTTACAAAACCCTTCAAAAATCTGAGGGGATATTTCATAACTAATTTCCGACCATTCCATAGTATTAGTTTGTAATACCATGATTACGAATTTAAGATAGTTTGAATTGTTTAAAATTCTTGTCTCTTTTGAAGTTTGCTCGTGCATTCCAATGTCGGAATGGCGTTCGCATATGCACAGCGATGAAGGAAATTAGAAATTTCTTTGAAGGAAGTTACAGATTAAATTCCCCTTGAGAATAGTGGAGACGGAGGGAGCATCGTATGACAGTAGATACATCTTATACATAATGTTTTTAAATTCTCCATCCAAGAAGCTTTAACTAAATCTCAAAATTGTATCATCCATTCAAAATAAACTTAACGTTCTCCTTAGATTCAAGTCGACCACCCTCCAGTGGACTCACACACAAAAATGTTCATTTGTAAGTGAAACCAGAAATGCTGAGAAATAATGATGTTTGTTGCTACTCCGAGTGACGAACTATACCGGACAAGTAGAGAAACTCTACTTGGCCCGGCAGGGATTCGAACCCGCGACCTTCGGTTTACTAGTCCGACGCTCCACCAACTGAGCTACAGGTCAAGTTGGGAGCCGGTCGCGAAATGGATGTTACTTCGGCTCCTGATATTTCGAAACTATATATACTAGTTTCTTATTTCGAAACTACATATACTAGTTTCTTCGATATCGGGACATTTTAAATCCTATCTGATTTTAATGGCTTGAGTAGAAGAATGAACTCGGGTGGAGAATAATGATGTTAGTTGCTGCTCCGAGTGGCGAACCATACCGGACAAGTAGAGAAAACTCTACTTGGCCCGGCCGGGATTCCAACCCGCGACCTTCGGTTTACTAATCCGACGCTCTACCAACTGAGGTACAGGTCAAGTTGGGAGCCAATCGCGAAATATCAAGAGCCGAAGTAACATCAATTTCGCTACCGGCACCCAACTGTACCTTGCCGTAAATTATTAGTCAGCGTCTTAGATTGCTGACCATTTATTTGTCTCAGTCTTCTGCGATGGGAAATATTGGATCAGCTCGTTGCTGATTAACCACGATATTTCGGTCAACCTTGCCCAATTATGGTTTTTTTCTTTTCTTGTTAATGTTATTTACTTCAGAACTGTGCTAGAGTTGAAATGGCGGACCGCAGTTTTCTCAGTGCAGAACGAGCGAGCACAGCAGGCGAGGTCAATGCGAAAAAAAAAACCAACCAAACAAACAAACCAGAGCTCCGATATCTTAATGTATTGACCTAAAAGCGAGGTCAATAAGTTGTTGATCATATGGTATCAATTAACAGGTTTTCTTCGCTGCAAAAATGTTTGAAGCTTTCGCTAGGAAGGAGAACATTTGCGACAGCGGTCCGGATACGGAAAAAGACAGACCGTGGTCCGGATACGTATTTCAACGGACCGTGCGTTACCCAATAAAAATTCACGATATGAGAAAACCATATATTAAAGATAATTACTAAGTATTTTGATCATTATCTTTGAATAAAAAAGCACACTCTTATACTATAGCCCAACACAACTTTTATTTCTTTCGTTATTTCTTAACTATATTTATCCACGGTAGCCTATCAACGTAAGTTACAAACAAGAAAACACATGTATATCAGAAAAATAAAAAGATTTAATTTTCATGGGCCCGTGCTATAGTAAAACTAACTAAAAATATGTTATATGATACAATAAAAACTTTAAAACTATTGGAAATTTACATGTTTAATAACTTAGATTATATAAAAGTGAGCGATCGGTATCCTTAGAAATTTCCCCGAGCTTATTTTTGAACTCGGGTATTGTTAAACAGTGTTTCAGGTCTTCGCAGCGGAATAACTAAAGCTACGTTTCATTGCATTAGTTTTAGGTTTTGATAATTTCAGCATATTGTTGTTGCTCCGAAAGTTGTACAGAAAATTTTCAGATTTTTGAACAGTGCCACATTAGAAGTGGGCGCTATATTTTTTAATATTTTGTGCATCAAAACAAGCAGATTTTCTAACTGATGATACCCCTAATGCTGAACATAAATTTGGTTCATGTGGGAGCTTTGGAAAATATCAGACGACAAATGAACGTTCGTCAAGCTCGTTATCCCAGAAAAACGATTTCTGAGCCCTAGACGGGAATCAAACCTGCAATCTTCTGATGACAGGTGAGACGCTCTAACCATTGAGCCACTACGACTCAGATGGCAAGCTAGGCTGCAGGTTCGTCATATGTACTGCCTAAGCGGAAGTCACGATATGATAATAATGATGGAATACTTAAACACTGAGTAGAAAGCCTGCTCATGTGGGAGCTTGGTAAATATCAGAACAACTAGAGCACGTTCGTCAAGCTCGTTTACTCAGAAAAACAATTTCTGAGCCCTAGACAGGAATCGAACCCGCAACCTTCTGATGACCACTAGCTACCACGACTCAGATGGTGAGCTACATACGGTTTAGGTTCGTCATATGTACTGCCTAAGCGGACGTCACAATATGACAACAACGACTGAAACGCCTAATGCTGAACACAAATTTGGTTCATGTGGAACTTGGAAAATATCAGATGATGTCAAGTTCGTTATCTCAGAAAAACGATTTCTGAACCCTAGACGGGAATCGAACCAAATTTGTGTTCAGCATTAGATGTTTCGGTCGATGTTGTCATATCGTGACTTTCGCTTAGGCAGTTAATATGACGAACCTGCAGCCTAGCTCACCACCTGAGTCGTAGTGGCTCAATGGTTAGAGCGTCTCACCGGTCATCAGAAGGTTGCGGGTTCGATTCCCGTCTAGGGCTCAGAAATTGTTTTTCTGAGTAAACGAGCTTGACGAACGTCCTCTGTTGTTCTAAGTCATTACTGTACCTGACTATTTAAAAAGTGTTATGTATTGTAGGATTATATAACACATGAAGATGCCACAAAACTTTAAGTGATAGACACAGGCATTTCCGTCACCTCTTTTTCTGTTCTTCTATTTCTTGAGATTGTAGTGTCACATCCAACCTCAATGCTTCCTCTGACTTCTCTTTTTCTTTCACGGCATTCTTGAATTGACTGACCAAATTCTAAAGAGCGTTTCAATAGTTATGCAGAAAGAAGCAACATGAAACACTTTAAACACTTACGAAAAGTCTTGACACTTTTCGCATGAAAAAATTTGGAAAATGAGAAGTTAATTTACATGCGATCACATGCGATCACATATGAATCACATGTAAACCACATGTAAACCATATGTACTTTAAATCCTTACTAAAATTCCACATGTCAAATTTCTCATATACTGTAAGGTTGAAAAATGTGAAGTTGTTTCACATGCAATCACATGTGAACATCATGTACACCACATGTACACCACATGTGAAAGACATGTGAAATCAAATTTATATATATGTAAAAATAAGCATGTTTAAATTTTTATATTTTTTTGAACAACCACATGATTAAAATTTTCACATGCAAAATTGAAACATTCAATTTCACATGTGATCTCAAGACATGAGATCGTGGAGTCATGCAGAATTGTCATAAGGGAAAAGTAAAAGTAATTAAAATGACATCAAGTACATGAGTTCAAACAATGGCATAGCCAGGATTTTTCTGAGGGGGAGGGGCAACCAGAGGCATCATTCACTGCACAGGGTCCAAAGTAATGTATCCAGAACACAACCCAAAAAATTCGTCATTTTAATCTAGAGTATGGATAATATGAAACTGTAAATTTTATTACCTCATATCCTCTCAGTTTGTCTTGCAGTTTTTGCTTTTCAATTCTTTCAAGCTTTTTCTCATTTTCCAAGTCATGGCATGCCTATACATGAGACAGCACAATGACAAAGAGGACCTTTGTTTCAGAAGACAGTATATGTAATGGCACATAAAACATACAGTTCAACATATAAGCAGTAATTATGGCACTTAACAGTTCCATGATATATTCATGGTTTCTAACATCTTTATTGTAACCTCCTCTAAATTTACCTTCTTCAAAGGTACATTCAGTTCCAATGATTTTTCCAACTGAAGCCTCATAACATCCATATTTCTGATGAGAAAATGAAATCACTTGAGGTGAATGAAATTACTGGAGGTAGGGTGACCCTTCTAGATGGGTACATTGAAAAGCGCACACTCAGCCACATATTTCAAGTTATCTTTGATTTCAAATTTTAAGCTCACATATTGATCTGGATAAGAAGAAAAGTTCAAACACCCTTTAATTGATTTCTAAATACCAAGAAACAATGTAAGTCAAGTGAAGCAGCTCTCAAAGTAAAATCATTATATTCTAGCCTAAGGTTAATTTAGTCGTGGTTCGACAACACAATAAAATTTTTGCATTTGGTAATGAAAGACATCCAGCATTATGTAATTAATAAATACCTGCCTGGCTTAAAATTGGCATCCATGTTTGCCTTCTAGTTTAGGGGAGATAATTTCACCAATAACAATACAGTTTTGTAATAATATCAGATGTCTTACCTCTGACATCCCTCTAATTTAGCAGTTAGCTCAGCAACACATTTTGTTTGTTTATCAAACTGTATTCTTAGTTAAGAAATACCTGGAAAACTTTCAACTTAAAAGTACAATTATTTTTATTAATTCAATGACAATGATTACGGTATAAATTTTTGTACTGTACATCACTTTGCAAAATTTTTTCAACACAGAAGTTATAAAAAGTAGGTAGGTCTAGTTAGGTCATCTGATTTAAATCATACAGGAGAATTGAGACAAAATAAAATACAGTACAGTAGACCTCAGTCTTATGTTTACAATTAAATTATTGGCAACATATTATATGACTGTACAATTAACACTTGTTTAATTACTTAGTAATCACTGTTAAAAGAAAAAGGATATCTTGACACTTCTTTTGATAAAGCTTTATTAATTCACTGTAACAGAAATTTAAAAATATTATCATCAGAGGAACAACTTGAAAGTTAGAAAGACATATTATGGTAAAAGCAGTAAAGGTACCATTTCCATGATACAATTATTGTTGGACATATGTAGTTTGTTTTGATGTATATGAAAAGCTTAATAGAAACCTCAGGATTTATTTTTGTCTGATTCATAAGTGGATGAATTGTGAAGACAAATTGTGCACTTAAGAACAGTGATATAACCAGGATTTCCATGGGGAGAGGGGCTTGAATGGTATAGTGGTTTCTAATAAATGTAAATACTACCTTAACATAGATCTTATTCCAAAATGGCAGGTGATTAAAAGTTTTTTTATATGCATATAAATTGGCCCCCATAACTTTATTTTAGAGCAAAATTTCTTTTGAATTTTGTATATGAAAACAAGTTCATAAGGGCTAATTTATATGCATATAAAAGAATTTTAAATCATCTGCCATTTTGGGATGACATCTATAACACAACAACATTTTATGCAGTGGTCAGGTAACACTCAGATCATTACTATGTTTTACAACTGCTTGCAAGCTATAGTACAAATTTAATGTAACAACCTCAACATGGACTGTATATTACTGTATGTTTAACAAATTTCAAAGGTACAAGTTTAAAAAAATTACACGTTAGCAGCGCAACTGATACTACAACAATGCAACTGATACTACAACTATGTATTCTTGTTGTAAGGTCGGTTGACCTGCATATTTGAGTAGAAAAAAACTGACTTTGTGCAGAAAATCCACATAGAAGTTAGAAGTGCAAGGGGAAGATATTCCCTGCACAACCAAAACTTTACACCCTGGGGTGCACCCCCTTAAAAGCATTATTAGTCTGGCAGATGATCAATTTTTTTCTAAATATATATCAAAATGACAATTTTCATAGTTTTATACAATCTAAAATCATCTAGGTGAGGGTTGTAAGATTCCAGGGGTTTGTAGAGTTAATGTAAATATTCATGGGATGTTGGGTTAGAAAACACCGAGACCCCCCTGAATTAATTGTATAGTATTATATTAAGAACATACTCGGTGGAAACAATCTTTTGTTTAATGGTTCTGAAATCCAAAAGATGCTTCTGCTTTAATTCTTCCAGTTGCTGAAACAAAAGCCACCAGACAATGCAATCAATTGCAACAGCAATTAACACAGTCACAGCAAATAATTAACAGACATGAGAATTTACATGGAGTTCAGAGCTGACCTACAAAGCAAACCAAACCAAGTATGTTATTTCTTACCCGTCTCATTGACTGACATTTACAGCAGTCTTCTACAGTGTTCATTTTTCGGTGATAAACTTGACAGTACGCTGCCAATAGTCACGGATTTGACGTCTGGAGAACGTACGTTTCACGAGACATCGTGGGAACAGGAATGTAAACCATATACAAAATAAAATATTAGCAGCAACTCCTTTGTCAGTTATTACGTCAATCTATCATATCCCCTTTCAGAAAATTTCTAACCATCTGCATAAACATTTTTCGAATTTAAAGTCCAAGTAATACACATAACTTCCATACCGGCCGTGAACATCCTTGCAACAGCACGTTGTCGGATAACTGTCGTAAATCACCGAGAGCAAAATGTTTGGTCACCAGTCACCCTCGTGCAACAGCATGCACATATGTTGTTTTACAGGAAATAAAACCGGAACTCCATCGATTTTGTTTGGGTTACTGCTTTCGTTTTGTCGTTTGAAGAAAACCAGCTTACGTCGATTAGCGTTATCAACCATGAGCCACGGAAAAGAAAAGAAACCATTTGAGCGTTTGCCCACGCACGTGGTACCGAAGAATTATGGTCTGGTGTTGGAACCCAATTTGGAAAAGTTCACGTTTGTTGGAGAGGAAGTTGTTGAGCTCGAAGTAGGTTGGGGTGACTGAGCGAGGATGATACTGTAGTTGTTTATCACGGTTTTATGGAGCGGGAGTATTTAATGTGAGGAGATCTGCCATGTCAGGAGATTATTTTAGATTTATAAAATACTGTGGAACAAGTAATAGGGTGCAAATGGGGGAGATCCTGTTTGGGTTGAGAAATCTGGAGCAACTGTTAGGCATACCAACTAATCCAACCAGACAGGCTCTCCATGTCATGATCTTGTCATTGCTAGGATTTCTTCATAAATTTCTTTTTGTGTTGATACAGCAGCTATTCTGGCCACCCTGCCAGATACCAGTCAGGAGGTTGTGTAGGGATTGAAATCATTGCTATGGTGACTCAAAATTTGAATTGGTCAGCAAATGTTGAATAAGAGTAATCAAGCTGGCACATAGAGTCATCTATTTTCAAATCAAGAGTTTTGAGTTGAACCAATGGTCTTTATGTGATGGTTAAGGGTGATTATCCAGGTTAGGGCACATACTGTAGTTGTAAGGAAGACTGTTGGTGGTGTTCATTGAAATTTAAATGGCCCCAGCAGTTATGATCTTCAGAGCCCATTTCATTCAAACTGTCAAAACATCAACACTACCACCAATAGTCTTTTTCAAGATTACGTTAACCTGATTGAGCAACTTTCAGCAATGTTTATTAATTGTCCCAGGTTCAAACCATGTACTTGATTTCTCTTCATGATGCACAACATGGTGCAGTATTACCCCTGTGTACATTATATTTCATGAAATAAAGATCAAATACTACATCTATAATGCAGTGATTAAATTTAATCTTTTGAGAATTTATTTATACCTTACAGGCTTCAAAAATTGTGAATTAGCACTTCGATGTTTATTCATTGAAGCCAATGGGTTAACATTAGGACTGGGACTTGGTAAGGGCTAGAATAATTATGGTTATGATAAGGATTACCATAAGGTAGGATTCAGATTAGGGTAAGGGTTAGTGATTGCATGCTGGTTCAGGTATGGTAAATTATAAGGTTTTAAAGCCAGCTGGTTCCTTGAATCCATAGTAAAACCTGTTTCAAAAACTCATGAATAATTGTTAAGTATTTTAGCTTGTCAAGCCACCCATGCTTGGATTATATATCTGGTATTTTGCTCTGACAATGCAAGTCATTGTTTGGACTCATCATGGACATGCTTTTGGGTGTTCATTTTTGTGGCTGTTCAATAAAGTCACAGGGTGTGTTTTTCAGATCAAAAACCACTTGGGCTATACCCTTGCAGCTTTAATCCTGATAAAACACTGCTGCTTGTTTATTAAACAATACTTAGAACTTTTTCATGATAAAATTTCACTGCTGAGCACCCAAAATGTTGCTACTGTAATAAAGCACGGTAAAACTTTAACAAAATAAAAAGGATTGTTTTGCTTCTTTGGGTAGAAAATGAAGCTCTAGCATACATTCACATAGATTATATTACATTATTATATATTATATTTATGTGCAATATTAGAATTATTATACTAAGATTATTTGACTAAAATAACTTTCTTTTTTTTAATATAAATTTTAAGATAAAAAGCTCAACTGACAAAGTGGTAATGAACTGTGCTGACATTGAGATTTCCAGTGCTATGATTGATATTGGTGGTCAGAGTATGTTTAACATATAGCAATATTATATATAATTACTGTATGCTGTATATGCTGTAATACCTGCATATCTTATAAAGTAAGTCTTTAATTATTAAATGAGTATCGTACTGCATACTACCACTGGTGCAGTGCATTGCAGTTTGATCACTGTACAATAGAAAGTAGCATGCACAATATATACTTGTCTATTTTTAAAATTATTTCAAAATGCTTGATCTTAATTATTATTGTTAGTGCAATAACATCATCTTGTCCAACACCATAATGTCCATATGATATTTAATATGTATGCTATCATGTTTACATTGTACACTTAATTTGTACAAGCGTCACATGATGCAATGTTGCTAGAACTACCATATGATAATGATACTATCTCCTGTAAAATTGAAATGATTTTTAATGATATGTTTCCGCTAAGTCTTGTCTTTAACTTTGTGTATCAAAAAATATTGCAATAACATGTTGTTGTCATAATGATTTTACATGTAGGTGTTGAGAGCAAAGATATCATCTATGATAAAGAAAATGAAAGTGTATCAATTCTGTTTCCCTCCAGTCTCTCCTTGGGAACTGGGTCATTGTCTTTGAAATATACGGGAGAACTAAATGATAAGATGAAAGGTTTTTACCGTAGCAAATACCTAACTCCTTCTGGTGATGAAAAATACTGTGCAGTGACACAATTTGAGGTTTGAACAGTTACATTTTTACTTTAATTTTACCAATACTGGCAATAGCTGGCATACAATAGTATTAAGTTATAAGCCAGACTAAATGCGGATAATTGACCTTAAAACGACTATTGTTGCTGTATTTGTCTTACAGGCAGCTGATGCAAGACGTGCATTTCCATGTTGGGATGAACCAGCTGTCAAGGCAACATTTGACATTACCATGATTGTCCCAAAGGATAAAGTCACTCTGTCAAACATGGTAGATCAATTAAAACAATTTGTGTATAATTTATACTACAGACTTACACAGGGGACCAAAGGCTGCAATCCAATATTTGGTAACCATGTGATTCAGATGTTTAAGCTAGCTTCTTCTATCACATTATTAACCAGACCATTATCAAGTACTAATTTTTGCTGCAGAATGCTTGAAGTATAAGTTTCATAGAATCATTTTATTTGGATATGGCACTGAATAAAATTTCCCCAGATAGACCAAAGAATATTACTTCATTTTGAAAGATTTTAAATTAAATTAATTAAATTAAACCTTAGTTTAAACAAGTTGATTATCCAGCTTGGCTGATTTCTATAAATATATTTAATGGGTGGAAATAAGGAGCATAAGATATGATGTATCACAAAATTTGTAATATGTTGATTTTTAGAATGTTACTGAAGAGAAGCCACATGCTGAAAATTTAGACTTGAAAATTGTGAAGTTTGCAAGAACTCCTATAATGTCTACCTACCTTGTGGCTTTTGTTGTTGGGGAGTTTGACTACATAGAAGATCATGATAAGGATGGTGTGTTGGTCAGAGTCTACACTCCGCTGGACAAGAGTGAACAAGGAAAATTTGCATTAGAGGTCTGCTGTTGCATTTTCAAATATATTCTGAGTACATATGTATGAAGTTAATGGTTAAATATTGTAGTTGAAATTGTTTCAATCCTTTATTTTGGTTTTCTGATTGTAGGTTGCTGTAAAAACTCTTCCATTTTACAAAAATTATTTTAAAATACCATACCCCTTGCCCAAGATTGATCTTATTGCAATCCCAGATTTTGCTGCAGGTGAGTTGTCCTTGGCATATACTTTACAGTGCAAGAGCTAGAAGTAGATGTAGTATGGGATGCTGTTTCAATTTTTAAAGGGGACAAAAATTGGAGCAGGGAAAAAGTATCCTACAGCATTGATTTAAAATTGCAAATACTCCAGAACAATGATTCTCTCATATTATCCATGCAAAACACTCATTTTATAGATACACTGTAGTGGAGTCAGTTAACTCTTTCCTGTCCAAACACTTTCCCCTTGATGAGTAAAATCATTTGGCATTAGCCAGAGTAAAATACTAAAGTCACCGTAAGTCACTGAGGACCTGTACGGACAGGAAGGAGTTAAACAACACATAAAATAATGCATGCTTCTCAAGTCCTCAAAGTGTCTAGCATTATCCAATCAGACTTTATCCAGACTAGAAAGCACCAAGTCTGGGAGCTAGAAGACTAAAAAGAAACAGGCAGAAAATAGGCATAAGTATTCTGTGATTCATTCTTACAAGATGTGAAGTAGAATACTCTGATCAATTTCCTGATGCTAACTTACTGTACCTTTTGTGATTTCTGTTTTGTAATTGCTGTACACAGGTGCAATGGAAAACTGGGGCCTGGTTACCTACAGGTATGTCTGTTCAAGGAAATTAAAATACCAATAAAGAAATCCATTCTTCACATATGTGTGTGGATTATACTGTAGTGCATGGTGATTTCCCCATTGCTTTATTTAAGTACTGTTGTTTTATCCACACACACAGTTTTGTTAGTTTTAAATTAACTCATTTGTTGTAATAATTTCCAGAGAAACAGCTTTATTGGTTGACCCTACAAACTCTTCTTCATCAAGTAAACAGTGGGTTGCATTGGTTGTAGGTATGTGATGAAATGAGCTGAATCATTCCTGAACTAATCTGCTTTCTTCTTCCTGAGGAACTTGAAACTCTATTCCCAATACAGAAGATCCTTGATATCCTTTACCTAAACTTGTAGTTAGTAATTTTTATTCTAAATTCTAGTTTTGTATATTAAAATTTCATCTTAGCTGAAAAAGTGAGGCAATACTTACAGTTCTACTAATGGTGTATTTCTTTAAGGTCATGAGCTGGCTCACCAATGGTTTGGAAACTTGGTGAGGACTAAATTTTCTTCTTTTCTCATTGCTGCTCAACTGTTGTTCAATCATTTGTGAAATTCGCCATGTTATGTACATATGTAGGTCTGGACAAAAACTCCAGAAACAGGCCTGGTTTATCCATGCTTAAACTCACCATCAATTTTTGCAGCTTTCTATATGAAGCTTTTAAAGTCCAGAGGATCCCAGACTCGTATTTTGCACAACAAAGATGTTTGTAGTGATTACCACTCATTCTGTGCACTGATCTATTTTCAGGTTACCATGGTGAGTCCATAACAACGAAAGATGATGACAAGCGCCTTACCCTGATAATAATCGTCAATACTACGGTTGCATTTGTCAGCATTGTTATTACATCTTATATTTATTTATTATTGACAATTTCACTGCAGGCTTTGGTGCTGGCATTGTTGCTGGTGTTTGCAATGATCTTGGTGGGTGAAGTGATGTTTTGTTGGTGATGGTGTTAGCGTAAATGATTATTGGACAATGCAGATGTTGGGCTTTACGTCGGTGTTCCCATGTTGGAGTAGGTGTTGGAGTTGATGTTGGTCTTGGTAATGGTACTGGGGTTGAGGTTGGTGCTAGTGCTGGCACTGGTGTTGGTACTGCTGTTGGTGTTGATGTTGGTCTTGGTGTTGGAGTTGGTGTTTGTGCTTGTGTTTGTGCTGGTGTTGGTCGCAGTGTCGGTGCTGGTGTTGGTGTTGGTGCTGGTGTTAGTTTTGCTACTAGTGATGTTGGTGGTGGTTTGTATGGTCGTGGTAATGGTGACGATGGTGGTGGTAATAGATTTACTGCTATTGTTGACGTTAGTGTTGGAACTGGTGTTGATGTTGGTGTTGACATTGGTGTTGGTGGTAGTGTTAAGGCCCAAACACACCAAGCGCGATGCGTCAAAGCGACGCGATTTTTCAGTTTTCAAAAGGGAATAAAATCGTCCCTTTAACGAAATTTTCGACGCGATTCTGCCCGAATATAACACTAAACAATGTCCTTGTCAAATTTTAGTAAAGTTTACATTGGGGACACTTTTATATGTTTCTGAAAAACTGAAAAATCGCGTTGCTTTGCCCCATCGCGCTGGTGTGTTTGGGCCTTCAGCGTCGGTAGCGACGTTCGTCCTGGTGTTGGTGTCGATGTTGGTATTCGTGTTATAGTTGATGTTGGTGTCGATATTGGTGCCAGTGCTGGTGTTTATTTTTGTGTTCTGTTGTCGTTTACGTTAATGTTTGCTTAATGTCTGCTGTTGGTGTTGGTGTTGGTGTTGGTAACAGTTTTAATGGTGTTTATGTGCCCTAGGAATGGTGGACTCACCTTTGGTTGAACGAAGGATTCGCGTCATGGATCGAGTACCTGTGTGTTGACTATTGCCATCCAAAGTATGATATATGGACACAGTTTGTGACTTCTGATTATACCAGGGCTCTGGATCTAGATGCCATGAAGAACAGGTAATTCCGACGTAAATCTTGCTTGTCTTTCTGATAAAATTATAGTTTCTTGGTTCGTTATTTTGATAGGTTATGTCAACTAATGTTAGATTTTGGCATTTTTTTTATGTTGCAGCCATCCAATCGAGGTACAGAAATTTATTATTGTTCTGTCTCCAAGAGTAGTTTGATAGTTGCTGTCACGTAAACAAGGCATTATTTTGCATAGATAAGAGAAATGACAAATGAGGGTGGGAAATGGTTACCTCCTTGGTCGGGCTGGTGAACATCTACTTAGGATGCATTACTACGATGCTTACTTCGACGGTCACTGACAAGCTTTCCTAGCAGCCAACAATTATTAAAGCATACCGTATTCCAAAACTTCCCAAAACAGGGCTAACACAGTCGTCAAAAATCGTTAAAAAATTCCAGGTCTGAAAAGGCTTGGAAATCAGTAAATGTCCTTGAAAGGCCTTTGATTTTGTGCCACCAGCACTACCATTAATGTAAGTTTGCTAAAAATACTAGCTTCATGTAGTGAACATCTTTTCAGACCTGGAACACCTTTTCAGACCTGGAGTTTTGATGTTACGACAATTACTTAATGGGTTATTGTTTTGATTGTTGTACTGAAATTAATAGAGTTGACTTTGTTGTTCATGTCCAAAAGCAAAATCTATGCCAATTTGAAAAACCTTTTTCCACTTCTATGTCCCTTTATTAGCAGGAAAAAATCCTTAGCAGTGTTTCAAAAGTGTTTGATTTCCAAGTTGATTTGAGAGTAGGAACCTTGCCAAAAATTGTATCCTGGGGTAACTTGACCGTGAAATGAAGAGATTCTTTTCCACAAACGGCCACAGGGTTCACGCATCAAATTACCGTTATATTTTTACTGTCATTGAGTTGCTTAATTTAGGTTCCAGTTGGTTGTCCTGCAGAGGTGGATGAAATATTCGACTTGATTTCTTACTCGAAAGGAGCATCTGTAATAAGGATGTTACACGATTACATTGGCGATGAGGTAAAATGACTAAATGCATGTGCTGTTTATCATTCATTGATACTGTATCGATGCGTGGATAATATTGGTTAGTTATTTCCTTGTTGTTCCTTCTAATTTACTCATTACGTTTTTTGCTTGGAGGACTACAAAAAAGGTCTGAATCAATACCTGACAAAATTTTCATACAAGAATGCAAAGACCGGTAAGAATGGCCACGACTAACTTTTTGTGTTTTGTACTCACGGCTTCAACCAAGGACCGAAAGCGAAACAAGAGAAAGGGAAAAATGGAAGAGAAATGGACGAGAAATAATAGGTAGTGAAGACAGATAGAAAACAAGGGATGAAAAACGAAATAGAAGGATAAAGTAAGGAAAGGAAATATCAAAGATAACGTTATAGAAAGAAAAAGATAAGGAAGGTAAAATTTTAAATGAATCATGTACCTCTCTCCCAGAGGACTTATGGCAAAGCCTATCGGAAGCAAGCGGAAAAGATGTAGAGAAGGTGATGGCTACTTGGACTAAGCAGATGGGTTTTCCTGTTCTTTCAGTGACAGAATCACAGGTAAATATTTTAATTTCGTATTCTTCGAATGTTTATCTGCCACATTTAAATGCTTGGATTTTTTTTTCAGAACGGCGACACCAGAGCTTTAAAAATAACACAAACAAAGTTCTCGGCTGATGGACCATCAGAAGGTAGATGTGAAATATTTGTCATATTGTCAATTGTAACTTAAACCCAGCTCTCCCGAGAGGAAGACAGACTTGCCACCTCTCGTCAAACTGTTACACTAGTGCTTGATTTGTTGAGATTATCATGTTCTTGTCCGGTGGTTATGGTAATGAGGATGGTGATAGTGATGACTATGGTGACGATGATGGTGATGATTATGGTTGTGATGTTGGTGATGACGATGATGGTGATGATGATTGTGACGATGATGATGAAGATGATGAAGCTGGCAGTTTTGCCGACAAAGATTTACTTTTTATTCCTTATATCAGAAGATTCCAATTTCCGTTGGAGCGTACCAGTGAGTATTTCAACGAGTGATAGTCCTAAAGAAAAAGTATCAGATATTCTACTAGAAAGCGACACTGCAACGATAGAACTAGAAAATTTACCTACCGACAAATGGATAAAGGTATAATTTTCAACAAAACTTCATACTCCTTCTGGCTCCTTTTCTGTCCCTTTTCGCTCTAGAACTAACTTCGGCGCTCGTGGAAAATTCTGTATCTTCGGTGGCTTCTTTCTTTTTTGCTTAGGTCAATCCTGGTCAAGTTGGTTTCTACAGAGTCTGTTATACTAAAGAAATGGTAGAGAAAATCATACCGGCAATAAAGGATATGAATCTCCCTCCGCTCGACCGTCTTGGCATTGAAAACGACCAATTTGCTTTGGTAAGTTTCTCCACTGATTACAATTCCCCATGGTTGGCCATTGCTGGACTGATTTCGCTGTTAAGTAGATTTACTAGTGGTGCAAAACTATCATGTTATTTTCGGCATAAATGAGGACAGGATTTTCACGAAAAGAAGAAAACTGCATGACTCGGAGTCCCCTGGCCTAGAGATTGCGAGGATTGCTCTTTCGGTATTTTCATCCATTGTTGGCAAAGTGGAGGTAAGCACTGTCCCTTAAGACAGTGAAATTACGTACAATGCCAGGAACTTGCATTACCCGCTTGAGAGCAAAAGTTCTACAAATGTCTCTTAGTATACTACAGAATAAGTGATACTACCTTTGAAACAATGTGTCGAGCATGTTTTCGTGTCTCGCCCAGAATCAAGCAGTGGCTCACTAAAATACTCGTTGATGCCGAACAAAGTTTATGAGAGAGGTGGGTTTTGCTGAAGAATGTAAACCCGATGGTCATAAATCCCTGTAAGAATAAGAATGTAAACCATAACCAAAAGCGAACAATGACGCAGACATCACCACGAACTGGGATTAACCATTCGGGTTATGGAATGGCTGCTAGTGTAACAAATGTAACAGAAAAATTTTTAAAATAGTACTGTCTTTCCTACTTACTACCTTTAAACGTTTTCTCCTTCGTTTAAATTTACTTTTAGAGCCCTTCATTTCTAACAAAAGATATACATTGTTTTACAAAAGAGGAGTCCAGTCTCTTTTACCTTGAGGAAGTGGTTGAAGTTCGCTTTCCTCCTCGATACCACTTCACTGGGTCAAGTAGATCATACTTTTTACCTTTTCATAGGCTCGAGCTGGTTTTACGTCCACTGTGAACTTTCTCATGGTTGTCGACGCTTTTGCAAGTGAAACTAATTACACCGTGTGGAACGATGTATCAAGCAATCTGGGAAAACTGGCCTTGTTGTTGCAGAACTCTGGCTGTAGCGACAGTTTTAAGAAGTTTTTACGTCAGCTGTTTAAACCAGTTGCTGACAAGTTAGGATGGGACGCTCAAGAAGGAGAAGGTAATAGGTTTTAGAATTGACCTCTCCAAAAACCCTGGAAAGACGGGATTTTGGATATCCTATATGAGTTGTCATTGAATGAAAGTTTACAAATGCAACCGTTAACTAATTATAGCTTGCACTTGGAAGGACCTCAGGCCTTTCGTTGCACCTGGGTAGGTCAATTGGTGTTGTTACTCAGAGCTGAGTGTTGTTTGTCCCGCTTATTAAATATTTGGTCAAGGCAGCCGGAGCAGGGGTTCAAAACGAGAGTTTGCACGCTCCACTTGCGTATGACGAAAAAACGTGATTTCCATCTGATCAGTAAAGTTTGATTAGCAGCCGAGTATTTCATGGTACACAGCTTGCATCAAGTACAAGATAGACCTTTATAGGTTTTACCAAAGAACTATTCTGAGATTTTATTCTTAACATTCAGGTCATCTTGATGCCTTGCTCCGTTCTCTTGTCATTCGGTTCATGGGGAAATGTGGCGACGAGGAAACTGTTGCTGAAGCGAAGAAACGGTTCGATCTTCACGTGAAAGGAGAGAGCTCGCTGGTTGCAGACCTACGTTCACCGGTGTACTCCATAGTTTTGAGTGTAGGAGACGGTACAACTTTGGAAACGATTAAAGACCTCTACCGTAAAGCAGAACTCCACGAAGAAAAAGTTCGACTTTTGACCAACATGGGATCCGTGAAGACGTCCGAGTTGATACAAGACGTGCTGAACTTTTCATTGTCGGTAAGTTGTTTTAGATTAGTTCCAGCAGCATTAATGTTGGGACAGCGTCGGAGTATTTCCTCCCAACAAAAAAAAAGACCGTGTTACTGTTACATTCCGGCAAAATTTTGTCAGATTAAACTTCTCTGTCACTCCTTTCCTATTACAGTACCGTCCACGTCCATCTTAACACATTTTTTCGTCTATTTTCGTCTATCGTCTATCGTCTTCGCGTCTATCGTCTACGCGTCTATCGTCTATAGTCTTTGCGTCTATCGTCTATAGTCTACGCGTCTATCGTCTATAGTCTACGCGTAATCAGTGTATAATACAGTGTAATCAATCGCTTTTCATCTTGGAAAACTCTTCATTTGAGGGGTCTAATCTCTTTGGAGAGACAAGAGTCTACTCAGTAATGTTAAGCGAATACTCAACGTTTATATTTCACTAGGATGATGTCCGTTCACAAGATACTGTCTTTTGCATTGGAAGTACAGTTGGGAGGTTTGAAATGATTTTTTAACACTCTGACTAAACAGTTGTTTGTGAATAAAATTTTACGCTTTTTAAGGTTTTAAGCCTTTTTTTAGTTTGTTTTAATTTTTTTTAAAATTTTGTGTTGTTATACGTCATGTGGAAATAATGTTGTTTCGTTTGTTTTGCTTAGCCCACTCGGCAGAGAGCTCGCTTGGAAATTTACGAAAGACAACTGGAAAGTATTTTATGAACGGTATCAAGGCGGATTCCTACTCTCACGACTGATTAAGGTACGCGTACTACATCCTACTTGTGCTTGCCTGAGCATGATATAAAAGTTGAGTGCTCCGTAGACAGTTTTGAGCGACTTGTAGAAAACCAAAGGGTTCAGGAAACTTCCGAAACTTAGGAATTAAAAATCTGACGGACCTTCGCTCGTAACGTCAGTTTTTTTAATCAAAATTGCAGTTCCCTTAATGTTCAGGGAAACTACCTGCCTGCCTGAGATTTCAACCCAATTAAAAAGTGCACGGGAACTTGTAGGCAGCCACATTTTACGCGAAAACGTTGCTCTCTTGTTAAGCAGTTTAAAACGTTAACTTATTTTTTGTCTTCGTAAGATTAACATATTTAAACGAACTTATAAATACTTACTCATATTTACAAAATTTCAGCTGAATAGCTAACAGGCTGTACTTCCAGTTGATATGAAAAAATAACCCGGAAAAAATAACCCTTGACTCACCAATTAAAATTTATACTTCATTGACTTGACACCATCATTACGAAACCAGTACACAATTGCAACCTTCACCCACCATATGACAATTTAGGACTCGATGTTTTGATGAACTCACCAATGAGAAGGTACGGGTTCGTTTCCCCTCTCTCAAAGGTTGAAAAATTATCACTAGTTAAAAAGCGCGCGTCGTTGTACATTAACATTAAGCTATACCGCCATTCCGTGGTGTACTTATTTACTGAAATTTCTGTCAATTTGTTTCTTGTTGCGCCGTAGGCCACGACGGAAAATTTTGCCAGTAACGACATGGCAGAAGACGTAGAAGTAAGTGCAAGTATATTTTGGAGTCGTTAAACGCATGGGAAAGTGGCCAATAAGTGAGGGTGTCCACGTGGCTGTTTTATTGATTTATTTCCGGCCGTGAATGCATTTTCTAAGCGTGTTAGCATCATCGATATGCCGCTTGGATGCGAACAGAAGCATCCATTTTCGAGTGTTTGAAACAAGTTACAGGTTAGCGCGAAAAAATCATTCAGCCTAGGTATAAAAAGTGTAACTAATATTCACTAATCGGCAAGAAAAGTCATTTTTGCCGATTAGTGAATAACAATATTAATATTTGTTTGATTTGTGAAAATAACTCTGGTTAAGGACCTGTTCTGAAATAAAAGGTTCTGCCAAAGGAGGGAGTTTCTTCCGAATATACTTTTTCACTTTATATGCACTTTACCACCTTGCCAAAAAAGTAGTAGGCAGTCCAAAGGCTGGTTTTCACCAGCGACGGAGTCAGAGTCGGAGTCACAAGAATCAGGTTTCCATTTTTTCCGATTGCCCTTGTGACTCCGTCGCTTACGATCTAGTGAAAACTAAATTGTCGGAGGGGCAAGCAGAAGCGGAATTGTAAACCAATCACAATGCTGAGAACGAGCATTATGATTGGTTTATTCTTCCGCTTCTGCATACGATTCCGTCAATCTGGTTTTCACTAGATCGTAAGGGACGGAATTATAAGCGTAATAGGAAACTCTGCTGATGACTGCGTTGGTTGATTTTCGCTAGATCGTAACGCTCTCCGCTTTTGATTACGATTCCGATTCCGACTCCCTCGCTAGTGAAAACCAACCTTTACGAAGTACGAGATTAAACGGAAAACAACTTGTCACGTGTAAATATAGATGAGTTCACCTCAGCACACTCGGACTGGATTTGAATTGAAATTAGCTCACCCATTTGTGTTCGTGCTACCTGTTTGAACTGGGTTTGGACCTTCAGTTAAAGTGCTATGTTGAGAGAGAGAAAAAAGATGTGGAGTTTAAACCAAATTAGTTTTTTCGAGTCCAAATCCAGTCCGACTTCGTTCACAGTTGATCGAGTCCAACAGTTCTTTCCATACCACCTCAAAAGGGTGGACTTAAAAATCCAGTCCGAGTCCACTGACGTAAACGCACCTTATGTAACAGGAAAATTGGCTCAAAATCTATGCAAAACTGTTTATACTGCTGCATTAAAGTTTTCACGCCATGAAGTTTGTAAGGTTTACGTTAGAAACAAGGTGCAGGAAGTAAAATCGAGACCTCATAACTTCTTATCCTATTTTCTGTTTTTCCCGTCTAAAGCAATTCTTCAACGATCACGAAGCACCAGCTGCTGAGCGTGCTATCCAACAATCTCTTGAAAGCATACGGCTGAACGTTAAATGGTTGGAAAGGGATGGTGTAAGAATTGAAGAATGGCTCAAGAGTAAAGGCTTTTGACGAACTACAGGTTGAACGCAAAGAACGTTAGACGATTCGCTGCATTACTGCATGTCTACCGTAATATTAATAAAGAAAATGATTCCTGAAGATAGAAATTGTTAATTCTGTGGGTCAAGGATAATAAACATTTTAATGCTGTGCTGTTCGATTTTATTATCTGTAGTTTGTGATTTTATTATCTTTGGCGCCCTCTTTATGCAAAAAGCCTGTGTGGCGTAGTCTCTACGGGGTATTTTCATCCGCCAAAAAAATTAAAACTCCCCGTCAACCGCTCGAGTTAACTGCTGCCATGATTAAACTTTAAATTTAAGTGTGACAGTATTTTAATTATGTCTTCAACAACTAAGACATTTACATTGGAATGTTTTTAACTGTAATCGCTATCTTTAAAAGGACGTGCTGGAGAACATGGACGGAAAACGTCTAAAATTTTGTTAGGAAGAGTAAGATAAGTTTTACTCTGCCAGCAAGGAGTTTATTGAGATAATATATGACTAGACTTAGGAAGTGATATGTAAAGGTTATATACAGTGACGGTGGTGGTGGTTAAGCGATATATTCAGTGAAGACGTGACATTGAAAAGTTTTGACAGAGTGGCCATTTAACGTTTTTATGGCGCTTACTTCTGTGTTACGTTTGAATTTTCCTCATTTTTTTTTATCTTGTGTAGTTTGACCGAAACAAAAATCCATGTTGTTGAATTAAAAGTTATAATTAAGATGTAATGGATTTTACTCTCGAAAATGTCAAAATTTTAGGATATTTGGACCGGGAGAACAACAAAAACTTAGCCGACGATGTGATGGATACGGTCATGTACCACCACATACCACCAGCATTAAGTATTTATAGAGATATTGCGAGGTATTGCTTCATAAAAATCCCCCTTGACCAAAAACTGGGGGATACATCCCTCCCATGGACAGAGGACATTAAGCTGGCTACGTTTACACGGTTCGGGACGAATTCGAAACCGTACGGTTCTGCATATACAGTGCCGTTGAAGCAAACGAAACCCTGGCCAACATTGGTACGACTGAGAATTCACGCAGCGTGTAAACACTCGGTCTCGAATTTAGTCAATCCCAAGCGAATGTGGTGTAATCATCCTCGGAACACCAAACCAAAAGGCTGGTCATTAAGCAAGCTGTATCCACAAGATGTAATTGTTTTCTCATTGTTTATTTATTCCTAGATTTCGGATTATATCGAGCGAAAATATATCATTTGGAAATGTCGCATTTGTCTTAAATTATGATGACATTCATTGACTTGGAGCTAAATACAAATTTACAAAAATATGCCCTTTGGACTGCTTCTTTTCAATTATTTACATCACAGAAATGTAACCGTCGTAGAACGTATACTTATAAATATGGATTCTATGGTTTAAATTATTCAAGCCCAGTTTCCACGTCGGCAGTTAAGCTACTGCGGGGAAAATCTTTCGCCCTGGTTCGACGAGAAGGTTACATATTGAACAAAAGGTACAAGCAAGTCCCGTGCGGGAAGCCATTTTGGATACAAATTTTTACCGGTTAGCGCGTTTCCACGTGCACAAGAAACTGATACAACTTTATCTAGAGAACAGTTATCCACTTCCAAAGTCAGATACGGTTACGTTTATAGCCGGTTGCAAATTTGTCTGCTTACGTGGGAACAAAACGCCTTCTTCAAGCGGTGACAATCTTAACCTGCTCCGTGGAAACGGGGCCTCAGTAAGAACTACGAATACTTCATTGAAAAAAATGTTTAGTTAATTGTGACTTAGTCAAGAAGAACATTTAACATTATCAATTGATTTCGTTACATGGTAGGTATATGAAGAAGTCTAGGCCTATAAAGGTAAAATTCTTTTAAGTTTACTACACTAGATTTGGTGCGACTGCGTGCTGAAGCCAATGACCGATTCCCCTTATTAATCTGCGGAATACAACTACCACAATGCTTTTCGAAATTATGTTTGCAATCTTAATATGACCAATTATATTACCATACTCTTTGGGAATTAAAATTTTGCATGAGAAAGAAAATACCGCAAGGTATTCTGGTAGTTGTATTTCGTCGATGTAAGAAGGGAAACCGGCCATCGCAACTACTTCGAATACATGGTTTCAAAGCTTCCATGACTGGCCAGCTGATACGAAACTATCATTTAAATTTCAATTAATGAAATTACACGAGTAATAACAGTAGTAATCTCAGCATTAAATGGTTTGGTTGAATTTCACGAAAAATTTACAAAACCGTCTTCAAAGAAACCTATTGATAACGTGCAAGTCTAGCAGGAATTATGAATTACTTATATTTTTGTTGATGAGATTTATTTTCATTCCTGAGTATTAATTTCGGAATTTCAGTACCTGTGCGTCTGCCTAAAAACATTTCCAATTCATCGTATTTTTACGTCTATAAATATTACATTGACATGAATTAGAAACACTTTCATATCAAAGCAATCAAAAGTACTGGAACACTATGAAATGTCTGGAATGTGCAAACTTTTTGGGTTTTAAGAGGAAAATGTGAGTTCAAAAAATATTTCATATCTAAGTTTAAAAGTCATAATCCGTAGAATTATAATAATGTTTCATCGAATGGTCTGGCGACAGAGGTACTCTTTGTAACAGCGACCAAACAAAAGGGTTTTAATTAAAATTATGTTAATGGAAAGGAGTTAAATTCTAAAAATCTCTAAAATGAATTTACCTCTGAGGAAAGAAACAACCGAACCGTTTTCAGCGCCTAAATGGCCATATTTTAAAAAATTCTTACTAAAAACAGTACGGGTTTTTTATTTTTCCTATTTTCTGCTAAATTGTTCCTCTAAGTTATAAAATCATTACCACGAGCTTTGCTATGCGCGAAAAGAGCTTATTCTATATAAGCCTGCTGTTTTTCAGATACTGTATCAATAAAATATATACAAAGCGGTATTGGTCCACAGTTCGAACAAGTAACATTCTTTGGCTTCTTAATTTTGACAGGACTCTAGACACATTGAAAGGCTAAGGGAAACAAACAGAATAAACCTATTACTGATGAAGCACCACGGCTACTGACTAAGAATATTCTTCGTGATACAAACGCCTTGCGACGGTTTGCTCTGAAAAGAAGGGTTGTTGCTGCGGTTAAATTTTATGGGGGGGGTCCTCCAAGTAACATCATTCGAGATCACGGAGTAACGTGCAATGAGGCTGGAGCGTTCGTTTGATACCAAACAAAGAAAACCTAGGTACTGGAAACGACTGAGGTCTTTAAAATACTTTATGATCCAAAACATTAAGTTGACTTGGTAGTTATCCCAAAAAAAATGCGAATGAATACACTTATCCATACTTTGAACAACCTCAACAGCTTTCTCACGAAAAAGGTTATCTAGATCTTAAACAACTGACCCGTGTATGACACGGCTCATTTATTCAAATGGGGGTTGACTCAAATCCCGCGTAATAATCAAGTCCATTTTAATAATGGCTTGAGTAGAAGAATGAACTCGGGTGGAGAATAATGATATTAGTTGTTACTTCGAGTGACGAACCATACCGGACAAGTAGAGAAAACTCTACTTGGCCCGGCAAGAATTCGAACCCGCGACCTTCGGTTTACTAAGGTCGCGGGTTCGAATCCCTGCCGGGCAAAGTAAAGTTTTCTCTACTTGTCCGGTATGGTTCGTCACTCGGAGTAGCAACTAATATCTCCATTTTAATAATTTCTCTTTTCTGTTTTGGTTGACTAAATGTCCTTTTCAGTTTACGAACAGCTAGTGAAGAACACGTAAAAATGAACAAACCTGTCTGCTTTGATTTTGAAGCTGAGCAATCATAAGATCTGCTAGTATAAATACACCAGTTCGTCCTACACCAGCACAGCAATGAACAGCTACGGGAGAAGTTTCTTCTTCGCTGTTAGGTTGGTGGAGGTTGTGTCGGATGGACTCCACCTCCGCCATAAACTCTGTAACAAAGTGATCGAACATATTTAAGAAACACAACAAATTCAGAATTTACGATGTCAAGCCATACGAGTGATCTGGCCAAATTGCGTCTGCCCGTTCCCCTCAAACACAACATTACACACTGAAAAGTCCCGCCAGGAAGAAAGGCGGGAGAACGTCGTCGGAAAAACCCTGAGACGTTACAAAGCCCAATTTCCACTAGGCAGAAATTTTCCTTGCATATCGCCTTTCTCCACGCAATATTTTCCGAGCAGAGGGTAATTTTTCTTTGTTTTGTGAGCTCCCGGATAGAACTAATTGAAAAAACAAAGATAAATTTCACTCCGCACGGAAAATCGGCTTTATTTCTCCTGGTGCTCTTGGGTTCTCGACAGCCAACGAGAAAAGCAATTTGCGCGCGGAAAATTCCACCTAGCGGAAAAGCAGCATTATTTCTAGCCAATGAAACAACAATAAAAGCACTTTGGGCGCGGAAAATTTAGCCTGGTGGAAATTTAGGCTTTAATCTTACCAAGAAATGCAGTTGGATCTTGCGGTATGCCATTATCTGGCCACTGCAGGAACTGTAAGTGGATTATTGTTCTTTCCTAGACGAGGATGAAGTGAAATATTTAGCATCAAATATCTTTACTACAGCGCTAGAACCGGACTTTCCTGCATTTACGTTTTACTTGTTTGCGTAGAATCTAACTTCAGTACTCATGGTAGCATAACTAAGTACACCGTAGAAACGAGAATAAACAAGGAACATACAGTACAAGGTGATCAAAGCAACTGTTCGGCTGGACGACAAGAAACTATAAATTATCATTTGACCTTATAGTTTAAAAAATATGTTTATTCTTTTACCAATGCAAAGGCGTTGAGACGTGGGGAAGGGGTGTGTATAGCCCGGCCTCCGTCATTACGAGGAGCGCCAAATTGAAGCGAAGTATTACAATGATACAATGAGGGTTATCATATGTGAAATAGGGACTGATCGGGTGCTTGAGGTCGAGACGGTTACTTTAACGATTGATTATTTCTCCATTTCGCTTCTTACTGATCTCAAAATTTTGTCGAGGCAGACCCTCCGAAGCTTAGACGACGGGGCGATGGAGGATTGCAGGGTGCCAGCATCGACCTTGTCCCCAGGCTTCCGACCCCCTAGCGATACCACTGAATGCATGCGATTGGTATAATTCCCAAAACTAGAGCCGCGTAAACATGTGATACCTTGTGTTCTGTTTTATGACGTAACTTTAGTCCACTCGATGTGTAGCAGGGGGACCTGTTAACAAACTGTGTGATGATTTCAAACTAAAGTAAATCCAAAAGAAACAACTTCGTTAAGATCAAGAAGTAACCAATAAATCAAAACAGGACATTTCGTATTCTCCATATGGTACAAATCCATTTGAGAAGCAAGGCGCATTTTACTGTAACATGAAGGCAAAAATAAACCTAAACTTCCTGATTCTACTAGGTACAAAAACAAGCTTTACTAACCTTGCCAAACTCTCGCCTTGAAGGTTGCCTTGAGTCTGTTTTGTGTTTTGGCCAATACCGGTAACATTCTTGGTGCCCATTCTGATTTAAAAAAAGAAGACAACACATTAAACAATGATAGTGAGGTTGAGCATGCCATGATTTTCAGTAAAGCGAGAGGAAAATCAGGCCCTGGGCAGGAAACAAAGAAACATTTTTGCAGAAACATTTGAGATTTTTGTGGTTTCTTCAAGTGTTCCTCCGTGAGATCCCGTGAAAATATTAAGAGGTCAGAACTTGCTTTCTGTGAAGTTAAAAAGTTTCTTAGAGAATTTAGAAGCCTTTTTTTGCTGTCAGGCCTTGATTTCTGTTCGGGACACATTGTTTCTTCATTTGCCTACCCGAGAAACAACGTTGCCTAGTGCCCAGTGTTGAATTACGCCTAACTGACACCTTCCGTGAATATTTATCACAAAATGTTTGCTCGTTCAGCTATGTTTGGGAAACATTGCAGGGATACAATACTTCCGCAACAATGTTTGCTCGTTTGCATAGGGCCTTAGGATGCAACTGACGTGATTTTAAATGCACAGTTTTGTGTCTTCAATCCCCCGAAATAATTTCTTACCTTTTTATTATACAGCATCACAATAATCTTAACATTTTGTTCCCATATCATTTGCCAAAAATCTGTCACTGTCGTCTCTAAGGGGGCCTGAGTGGCGATGTAATTGTACGGCTTTTGCGAAACGATAACCTATACGAGGAAGAGTAGAGAAATTAGTTGAATGTGAACGTGCAATACACATTACGGACTCAGAAGCAGCGAACTATTTAATGATTAGATAACTTAGCTAAATAGGTGTTTGATTTCATTTTATTTGCTGGTAGGTTTAGATGTTTCAACGCTTGTTACCTATTTGTCTGTCTGTCTTTGTTTGTTTGACGGTCATGTCGTCTGTTTGTATCTTTTTCTATTTGTATGTTTGTCGGTTGGTCGTTTGGTTGTTTGGCTGCGTGGTTGGATGGTTGGTCGGTTTGATTTTGTGGAGATCTTTTTCTCTACGTTTTTGGTTTCTTTGCCTACTTTCCATTATCTCATTTCAATGTTGCATAAATAAGACAGCTTTACTGGATTTCATCCCTAGCTCATCACTGTTATACCTTGATGAAACTTGCATTAATATAGTCATTGCCTGAAACATTGGAATAACTGTCAAGGCGCACTCTTGAATCCTACAAAAGAAGTAACGCGATTCGTCATTTAGATAAAAGTTTGAGCTTTTAAAAGAATCGGTACAACCCAACGTAATATAAAATACACAATGTAAAATGCACTTTATCTCTGGAAGAACAAAAAAAATACTGGAAAAGTCTTGACGGTACCTCATATGGTAAAATATCAGGGTATCTGTTATTCGCTTTGTTTATCGGCAGCTGTCCAGTTGCTGTTGAGCTCTTCTAAAATATAGCCATATACATACGAAGAAATTACACTTCAACAATCATTACCAAGTTTTGATTAAAATTCAAAAGACATTCACGTTGAATCAGTACATAGTGTTTAAAAGTACATTTATTAATAGTTTCTGAAATTTTTTAAAAAAGGTTTCAGGCCAATTCTTTGTTGAGATGTGACGACGGTTTGAAAAAGACGAGACGACGAATTTTTTGAAACACTCTTCAAGGTGTTTGAGTAATCTTCTCAAACGAACTAGTATTTACGAGAAGTCTAGGTAGAAGTTTTCTTCATTTGTACAAGTGTTTGATCGTCAACGCCGTAGCAATCCCCCCCTCCCAATAAGTTGTGAAATAAATTACAATTAACAGTTCACTTGCAATTAATTTAAAATAATTACTTAAACATCATTAAAAACACTTCAGTAACATCTTGGAGAAGGTAATTACACAGGTTTCTGGCTGGACCGGTATGTCTCCGTTCGGATCTTCCTTTGGATTTTCCACTGGGAAAGTATAAAAATTCACAGTTCCTCATTCTTATAACATTCACGACTAAAACCGTAAGACTATTAAATTCACTAATTTTCACTCCTATGAAAACTTCTGAATATTAACACAATGTTCGATCATATCTTTGTTTAAGAAATAGATAAAAATGCATTTTAAATTTTCTATTTTCATAACATTAATTAAACATAAAGAAAATTCCACACTCGATGTACCAAACAACCAATATTCCATTTTAGTCCATTTACCTTGTCTTTTAACTTTATTCTGGCGAATTCTACATCCAAGCGCCCTTCGCTTAAGACAGCTTCTAACTTTTTACACTAAAAATATAAGATTTTTTTAATACTATCAGTTCTAAAAAAATTGATTTGAACAACCGATAAACCATATTTTTATAACCATAAAAATATAAAAATATTTTTTAAAATATTTTTTAATGTTGTCAATTTGGCATCTTTTCGTCGACGTACAGACAGGGGTTCTTGCAGCAACAAAAATGACAGATTAAGCTTCGTAATATAGTTGGATTTAATTTTGTATATATATATACCAAAATGAACCAAAACAAGGAATGACTTTGGTATTAAGAGTGCTCAATATTTCAAAAACGTAGAGCAGTACGAAATAACATGAAATAAACTTTAAATGTCTTAATGTTTTTTTAATGTTTAATGTTTTTTTTTTTACTCTTTAATGTTTGTCATCTCACCAGTAAAACTGCGTAAGGCAGACTGAGTGAGATAGACAGTAAATCATTTTGTGAATATGCGTATTAGAGCAGTGCGGTATATCCCACATCTTTCATTGATCGATTGTGATGTGTATATGTATGTCACTGCGCACTCCCCCGTGGCAGTTTCAGTACTCTGGCCCAATACCACTTCATGTTCTCTAGATGTGCGCACGTTAGTATTGTCCCACATGCGGTTGTCACCTACAATTGCTGGGGGATATATGTGGCGATGTGTATACATATGTACACATCACAATATATGTATATATATATATATATATATATATATATATATATATATATATTATTGTGCTTTGTTAGAGACACACAGAAATGTTTTAACCGGTCTAATTTTTCAGCGCCGACCGCTATTTGCGCCGAATTGTCTAAAATGGATTAATTTTAACTTATACAGACCTGTTCGTCGATTGAAGGTACTTCGTAGTCTTCATAAACGAACGAACCAGAGCTCAACAGGTTCTCAGGTGACGTTGGGGATGCTGGTGTTTTATTGTTGCATAAACCAGAATCAGTTGATGTACTGTAACCACTTGTTGCTATGGTTTGCACACTACATGAATCAACTATACTTTCTCCAGGGGGAAGTGGAACGAGCATAGAAACACTTCTGGTAATTCATGAAAGAATAATCATAACATATATAACATTGGAAGTCTTTTCTTTTTAAAATCTTAAATCCAGTCCATGTGTAATATTACTTAGTCTTTCCTTTCACAGATACATTTTCATCTTATCTTCCCTCACTTCTTCACTTCCTCCCTTTCCCGTTTCCTTTCTTCCTGATTACCTATTTCTCCCTTTCTTCCTCTTATTTCATCTCCCTTTTTAGCTGATTACCTCACTCGTTTTCCATCTCTTGCACCTCCCGTTCAATCTTTATCTTTCCCTTTCCCTTTTTCACCTATCTATTCTTTTTCTTTCGAATCGCTCCTTTCCAATTTTTTACCCCTCAACTTTCATCTTTCATATTACCCTTTACAATCTTCCATCTCCTCATCTATCACAACTCACTTCCCCCTTTATTCTCCTTCCCCTTCAATTTTCCGTTGTTCCATTTGTTTTCGCCTTCCCTTTCCATTTTACTTTTCCTTTATCCTTTTCCTTTTATTTTCCTTTCCCTTTTCTTTTTTCTGTTTCTTTTCCGTTTCGCTTTGCTTTCCCTTTTGCTTTCCCTTTTTCCTTCGCTTTCACTCTCCACTTCCTTTTCCTTTTCTTTCCTTTTCCCTGTCCTTTTTGCTTTCACTTTTCCTTTCACTTCCTCTTTCCCTTTTCCTTCTCCTTCTGTTTTTCCTTCTTTCGCCGTTTCTTTCCACTCCCTTTCCACCTCCGTTCCTTTCACTGACTTGTCACTCAACTCGCTCTTTTCGTTTCCATTCATCATCTTAATTTCACACCATATCAGCCCACACCATGATAAACAAGTCACCAGAGTTTGCCTTACTTTACCTTCCTACACTCGTTCTATCATTGTTAGCAGAGTGCGGCGAGAGACTTGGGTAAGACCGACGAGCTGTAGTATCACAAAGTTGTTTATGATTTGTTTCCATAGTATTTCCAAATGTTTTATAAGAAGACATTAATAGTTCCTTTGGAATACCGTCATCATTATTGGCACTCTCTGTTTCCACCACAGCACGAGACGTGCTTGGTAATGAAGTTAACTGTCCATCACAGAGTTCTCGTTTAAACTCTTTTTTATGAAATGGCGAGACTTTAGACTCCGATGAGCCGTAAATTCCAGACTCTCTACTTTCCCTTTTTGATCCAGGGACTTCACTCTCATCACTTTCAGAACTTTGTTCCATCAGAGAATTATTGAATGCCAGGTTAATAAACCCATCGCAAGCTAACAAACGAAGGTATCAACTGTGAGTACTAAATTATCCAGGTTAGTAATTTTCAACCCACGTGGCCTCCATGCTCGCTACAGCTACCAGATTACCCTCTGCTCCACAAGAACAATCACGAATATAATACTAAACACCACTGACTCCTCACATGTCACTGTTGCACCTACCTCACCCCATACCATCACCTTATCTATCCAGGTCCATCCTTCTCCTTCGCAATCCCCGTCAAGTATGTCATACAGCAGATATAACAATTTTTCCATCGCCTACTGTTCTAGTTACAGGGGTGCAACCAAGCCAAGAAATAGCTCCCCCATCCCGCACTGATTGTATAAATTCTTTGGCCCAAGAAAATGAAGTATACTTTTTCGAGAAAGTTGCGTCTTTTTGGCAACATTTCGACCAGGAAATTGGTGGTTTTTTTATCACTTTGGGGGCTCTTCAATAGAAAATATTTCCAGTCAGGTCAGTTCGCCACCTCACCGTCACGGCAACAAAATATTTTTTGGACATCCTGGTTGCAGCCAAGTCTAGTCATACCCATTGTCTTGCAACATTGCCCAGCAAATAATTCTTAACAAGGCCATCAAATTCCTTGATGCCTCCGTATTTAATATGGCCTTATTAAGAATTATTTGCTGGGCAATAATTTTTATCACCAGGTTAAACAGGCCTTTAAAATAACGAATTTCAGTTTATTACCATTTACCTTTGGGATATCCATTACATGTTTCCTGCAAAGCAGCAAAAACAAGACCATAAATTGACTACCCGGGGATACTAAAAACGTGGTAACACTGTGCATGGTGTACTTTAATTGAAAACAGAATTACAACTTGCCATTTGTGACGATTGCCTTTTCGTGGCTGCTAGCTGTTGTTGGCTTCCACTACTATAATAAAAATAAGTTTTCAACTTTTATCATCTTAGAAAGTACTCTTCAAACATGGTATTGCCGTTATAACATTAGTATAGGAATTTAATTTTAATTTTAGGAGTAAAACTAAGAATTATTCCTGGGAAAGTTGACGAAGCACTTCAAAAACGTTTAGTTCACTCTTTACCTCCGTACACTGCATATGCTGTTCTTTTTGCTGTAATCACTAATCCTGTGAAATTGATGATGATCCACACACATTTGCCATACATAGTTCGCATTTGCTGGAGAATCCTAAGAACAACAACAACAGAAATCAACAAATGTACTGTATATTTCTTATCCTGTCGACCATCCCAGACGTTTTTTCTTCTAAATAAGAATCTCATCTGAAGCCCTCACGTGAATTCGTAACCATTGTGGTACACACTGGACGCGTAACGCGATGCCGTATCCGTAGGCCGTACCACTTGAACAATAGCTCTGTATCATTTTAATGATATCGTAAATGGTTTGAACTCGGAAGAATCAGAAAATGTTGGAAGTTGATCGTCCAGGTTAGAGTAGTCTTGAGGAAAACTGGTTATGTCTACTGACGTTTCGACGACCTCAGCGGCGGTAATCAAGCGATACAACTGTCATTAAATTCGAGTTGAAATAAAGTTTATGTATGTATGTATGTATGTATGTATGTATGTATGTATGTATGTATGTATGTATGTATGTATGTATGTATGTATGTAGGTATGTAGGTATTTAGGTATGTAGGTATGTAGGTATGTAGGTATGTAGGTATGTAGGTATGTAGTTAGGTAGGTAGGTAGGTAGGTGGGTAGGTATGTATGTATGAAGACCATACTTAATGATCAGGACGTTTGTGTTCAAAAGTCAAGTTATTCTGTCATCATATCGTTGCTGTCGCATAGGCAGGACATATGACGAACCCGCACCTTACCTCACCATCTGAGTCCTTGTAGCTCAATGGTTAGAGCGTCTCAACGGCTATCAAAAGTTCACAAATTCGAGTCTCGTCAGGGCCTCAGAAAACGTTCTTCCTCTGAGATCACGGGCGTGACGAACGTTTGCATGTCGTCCGAAGTATTTTATGATATCGTTCACATTTTACTCGTCACCCGAACACTTCAACGTTGACGGGTTCAATGCGAACTATATCATTAAAATAATATGGTGCAAATGTCCACGCGCCACGGCATACGGTTTTACCATCACTCACAATCAAAAACAAACGCTGTGAGTCGAGCCTGATGTAAGGTCGGTTTAGAAAATTGTAGGCCCCCCTGATGACAGACAGTTGGGCGCAGGGTGCATTAATGCTGATACTTAAGCAGTGCATGATTACGTCGTCTGGCAGTAAACACAAGGGACGGTCCAAGAATTTCCCCACAGGGAGTCGTTGATTCCGTTGGGGAGTCGGAAAACTTTTAGGGGCAGGAAATTTGAGTTACAACGGAGGTCGAAATCATGCTTTACTTATGCCTGATTTCCCCTGGTCCGTCCACTTTTCCACTTTCCTTGACGACCGCCCCAAGACATCGGGGCAGTTATATCGGATTTACAAGCAAGAGCCTAGTGATCGTATGTCAGATACAACACCGACGTGAATGAGTCATATTCAAAGTGCTACTCTGGTTTCGTGGCCAGCAAAAGGTACATGCAATTAGCCAAAAAGTTTTTGGGTAATGACACTTTGAATATGACTAATACTTCACCTGGTTGCGAAAAAAGACTATTTACCAACCGACGTGAATGTTGTAAAATACTTGCGAAACGATGACTTTGAAGTTATTTTAAATCGGAAAAGCTCAAATTGAGCGTTTGAGAGCTGAGCGAGAACTGAATATGTGAATCTGATACAGCCACTTGTGATTGTATCACATTTACATACACTGCTTAAACATTGAATTTTGATCATGAATTATAACATTAATGAGTTTACAAAGGAGCTACACCAGTATGAGACACGAGGCAGCCACACGCGGTCTGCCATAGTTAAGTCCACTTACCATTTCCACCACTGACTTTAAAACACTCGTTTCAACACTGAAACGTTGTTTACTGTGTGTCATGCGTACAATGTCTGGCCAGCTGTAAATAAAAATCATTAATTGTCAAATACATTTGTCGAGTTTACATAGTTTGTACTAATTCATTGCTGACTGGTGTGCGTGGTCCTATGACGTTGTGCTCCTGATTGTAGCTATTTCCTGATTTTTCCGGCTAAAAAATGGATTTTAAACCCATAACCCAAGAAAACGTTGGTAAAATTATTTCTCAACATATTTCATTCTTTTCATTCTTGTTTTCATGACATTTTACTTAAAAGCTTTAAGCTCTGATCTCTATCTTCTTTTACTGATCGTCACTTAATCTCACCATTGTTAGACAGCTTAGACTGCTTACAATTTGGAGCAAGATAAACCCAGTAACAGTATCTAGCGTTCTGTTGTTGAATATCAAAGTTTAAAATAAGCCAATGTTAAGCCTTAAACCACATAGGTATACATTTCATAGAAGGTTAAATAGTTGATAGACTGCCAAATATATGTAGGAAAATTCTGACGTTTCGAGCAAAGGTCCTTCTTCAAAGAGTGAAACGTGTTCAATCCTTTGAAGTTTTGCATGGTGAAAATTGATATACTATCTAAAGTTTGTGGTACACCACGTACTAGCAGTAAAATAATACGTGGTGTACCACAAACTTTAGATAGTAAAACGTGTTCTTGAACAGGTTTAAAGGTATTCAAGAACACGTTTAACTCTCTGAAGAAGGGCCTTTGCTCGAAACGTCAGAACTCTTCTACACGTATTCGGCAGTCTACCAATCTTTTAACTTTCTACGCTGTTTTCTATACTGTCTACGCAACATCCTATATTTTTACATCGTTCTACTGTAGGTATACATTTTGAATCCATTATCATCTTTGAAAATATGTCGGACCGTATTTAACTGGGACTTACTTAAAATATTTGATTGGTGTGTCACTATCATATTTCAGAAAAACGCCCCTTGCACAAGGACCAACTTGCACTTCTCTTTCTTCACTGTCCTAAAAGTATACACAAATGTTACGCATGATCAGACTGACAGAAAACAGTCCAGTAACATTCAAGAGAGTGCACAGCACAAATTCCCCATTTGTATACTGAAGTAGCCGCTTCATAAATGTTCCAATCAACCATTCAACTATTTTGTTTCGTGTAGATTAATTGAAATCGAGAAGAATCTCATAGCCACCTTTCAGTACTAATTTAAAGCGGGAAACTGATATGCGCCGGGGCATTATTGTTAAAGGTCAACGGTTACTGCAGTTCAAATCATCGAGAAACAACAACATGCTTTTTAAGTTGAGTAAAGTAAAGTTCCTTTGTTTATACTGGATACCCCTTGCGGCTAAACTACGCTGTTCTCCATAGAGGTCCAGTGAGGGCCATCCCTCAGAGGTCCAGTGTTACTACAGGAGGAGACCAGAGTACCCGGAGAAAACCTGCGATGTTTGGTAAGGTCAAACTGGACAACACTCTTCTCACATGTGACCAAGACAACTTTAATCAGAAAATTGCACAGAGGCAGGATTGAACCCTAGTCCCAGAGGAGAGATGCACGTGCACTACCGCTGTGCCACCAACACTCGCTAGTTAATATTGAAAAACGGCAACAATTTGATTTTGTCTTTTTACGTTGATTTGAACTACAGTCGTTTTGGTTAATTTACTGTTTTAGCTGCACAGTCCATGTAATTGATTCCTAAAGGGTAAATAATGGACACAGAACTACAATAACGGACAAATCACGCGGCCTCTCTCAGTACAAGCAGGCTGTGGATGGGGAACTAAAGTCTTATTTGGGATGGCCTTATTTAAAACTAATGAACTTAGGCAGGCGTTAATTCGGGTAGAGGCATTTGCATGAACAGGGGCATTTATTCAGGAAAGTAATATATTCCAAAACCCCATTTCTTAGATAAACCAGCTTGAGAATACCCACTATCAAAAAAAAAATTTCACTAACAACCTTCGCTGGATAGAATTCATGTCCATAACATTCAAGCTGTTGAGCATATTTGATGTAAGCAAGTTCTGCATCAATGGCTGACATGCCCCTATACAAAATAATGCACAGTGGATCTCAGTTATCGTCATCATGTACATTGCCATTGCTTAAATCTCCTGGAAGAAACGAACTCCAAACAATAGTGTCATCTTGATAACTCAAGATATGAGCTAAAACCAAGAGAGTCACAATTTCATTGTAACTCTCTTGATTTTAGCTCATATCTTGAGTTACCAAGATGACACTGTTGTTCGGAGTGTGTTTCTTCCTTTATTTATTTAAGTTGTCGGCTGGTTCTGGATTTACATCTCGTGGTGCATGCAAGTTATGATTGCCTTTACTTACATGTACTTCTGGTGATTCCCTGATATCTAGGAAGAAAAAGAGCAATTTTTCAAAACTACTGCATACTTAAATGAAAAAGTACCTTTTCATAGAACCCACAATCCTTTCAAAAAGTACATGCATGCTGATTTCCATGCACTTACTTCTATCTGCATGCAAAGCCAGTTACACGCATCCAAAATCAGTTGCATGCATGCAAAACCAGCAGCATGCTGAAACAACTTCATGTACAGTGTGTGCCAAAAAGAAGGTGCTACCCTAGTCATGCTTCGTTAATATTCTTTACAAATTAGCTTTTGTCCAGCAAGTGATTTCTGAAGAGTATCATTATAATTTTTATTAGGGTAGCGTTGCTTTTTCATACACATTGTACAATAAATTACGTTTGCATTGGCCCATTCATATAAACAAGTTTTGTTTACCTCAGAATATAACTGCAAGTTCGATTTTTCTTTCTCAAGGTTCTACAAATCACCAAAAAAATAAGGCATGCATTTTTGCAATTATAACTCAGGGACTTGCAACTGAACAGCAGTGAGGCTTAAAAAGGGGGCTGGAACAACATTTAAGCTTCCTCCTTGGGGAGATTTTGTTTCCCCTTCAGTAAAAAATGACAATTCATCAGAACATGATTCTAATGGACAAAATGGACAAATGGACAAAAATGGGTATGAGTAAATCATCTTCTGCATCTAAGGATATTGCTCCAGCACGACAGTCAGCATTCTTCTCAACATAATTTTCAAGGTCAATCAACGAACATAGATTATCCCTCAAAGCCATCAAAAAGTACAATCGTTGGCATGTAAGCACAAACACCACTGACAAAATCATGTTCCAATTTTAATGCCAAAGTTCAGCTTTTTGAAATTGACATCATGAGACCACTAAGATGTGATTGGTCAATTGCACATTTCAGTGACAATGATTGATTGATTTGTACTAATGGAAGGAAGGTTGTTACACTTTTAAGCCAACCATTTAAATTTCACATCGAGACAAAACATGATTCCATCAACAGGGTTTACATTCAAACAGCAACAACTGTATTTACCTTAGAACATTTTCTTTCATTCAGAAACAATACATGAACTTTGTAAATAGTTCGAAAGAATTTATTTCACATGCAGTGTGCAAATTTTGGCATTTAAAATGATACATGCACCGGTAGTGACTTTTGAAAAGAAACACCTGTCTGTACACACATATTTGTCATATCTGCAAGGCAGCTGGCACACAATTACCATTAGTTATCAAAATTGTTTTAGAGATTCAAGTACCCTGGCACACAATTACCATTAGTTATCAAAATTGTTTTAGAGATTCAAGTACCTTTGGTAAAAGCTGGTATTCTTGAATCAACTCCTCTATGTGTTCATTTAAGTCATAATCTCCATATTCCGCTATCAATAAAAAAATATTCCAGACTTTTAGATTTTGGTGATTTATTGGCTTTATTGCTCTTATCAAGCAAATTTAAGTAAGTAATTAAAGTGTGTAATTATTTATTCTGAATAACCTCATCAGTGAACAAAGTACAGGGAGAGATTCCTTTATGGGCCCAGTGTTACTACAGGAAGAAACCAGATTTCCTGGTGAAAATCTATGGTGATCAGTGTACACATAGAATAATGGACAACACTCTCCTCACATGCTACCATGGTAACTTTTTTCAGAAAACTCCACAGATCTGAAATTAAACTATAGTCACCTAACATGTAGGTGAGAAAAAATGTTTGGGCCACCATACTCTTTTCCTACTTAAATCTTGTTAACTTAACTAGATGCAACATTAAAATTATGTCATAACTCACATTCTTCAACTTTTAATGAAATTCTGATGTTCAAGAAACTTTATTGAGCAACCTCAAGGGTGGTAACCACTACACACCAGCCATTGGTCTAGTTAGCCTTAAACTTGTAAATTGCTGAGGAAAAACTCATTATACTGTATGTATATGTACATGTATATGTATATGTATATGTATATATATATATATATATCTGTTGGTAAAGGCAAATACTTAAGAAACTTATACATCTTTGTTAATTAGGAAATACTGACCTTGCAAAGCATAGGATGCCAAAACAAGAGCCTCTTTTTCATTACAGGAAAGTATGCCTTCATTGATATTTTCTCGCAGTTGCAAATAATAAAAGTATCTGGCAAAAAACATGTATCTCATAAGAATTATACTAAAATACATTGAATGTTGGTCTACATGGCTTTCTAACTGAATTGCAAAATTATCAGATATTAAAGTTACCAAACCATGCAGAATGAATAGTTAAAAAGCATTAATTTTAATAATTTGGGAAATCTATAAACTGGTATGCTAATTTCACTAAGCAACTATAGTGGTGCCTTACCTAGTTGTATCTTCAGTCAAACAGTTCACTTGAGTGGCAAAAAAACGTATTTTAAAATACAGAAGAGAATCATCTTTAATTTTTCCACCATATTTTGTAATTTGCTTCAGAAGATTTTTATTTAAACTGAGCCATTTTTTATTACCAACATTGTCCTCATACTTCAAACCAAAATAAGCAATCTAAAAACAAATAAATAAGTCACAAAAGTTCTGCACTGAGAAAAAACCCAGTTAAAAAAAGATATAAGTCAATGCTTTCACTAAATTCAAGGGTTTTTAAATTGTGCTAGAGTAAAAGTAATTTTACCAAATATAAAGTTATTGTATCTAAATATTGTACTCTAGCAACATTTTTGGGAAAAATATGAAAAATTTGTCTGACAGGAATCATATATATGTATAAATTAGAAATTAAATATTTTTTAGAGCTTTAAGGTTAAAGAGAAAAGGATATTACAAAAAGAACCAATGTCATCAGCCATCACTGCTTGTAGAAACCATTTTCAATATCACAAGAAAAGGAATAAACAAACAACAGCTAGCAGATTTCAGCTCTTGAGCACACAGTTTTCCACATTCATGTTAACCTGGTTCAAAGTTAAGTTAACCATTTAAAGGGTAGGGGGACATCTCTTATGAGTAAAATCATCTGTGCCGTTGCCCCTTAATGAGTTAAGCAAATAGTTTTTAACCCTTTAACAGCCAGGGCTCATTCCTCTGATAAGTACAATCATCAGGCCTTAGCCAGAGTAGAATACTAAAGTGCACCCTTGCCCCCTAAGAGTTAACTATTTCCTGGCAGCACCAGACTTGTATCATTTTACTCTGGCTGATGACAGACATTTTACCTTTAATCACAGCCAGGAAAGGGTTATAACTGTCTGAATTAACTTGTTCCTGGCCAAACCAGACTTGTATCATTCTACTCTGACTAATACCAGACAATTGTACTTGTCAAGGGGAGAGTTGCCTAATTTGCAAAAATTACAAATTTCCTTCTTGACCTTGAAAATTTGCCCAAAATTCTTATCTTAAGTGACTTTAAAGCACTGGGAATTGAAACTTCTGTAATTAGAAATGCTGCCAAACACTGAGTAAAATTCAAATTCAACATACACGTACTTATCATATATTCTCACAAGTTAAGAAAAATTATTCCCATTTTATCTGTAACAGCTGCAAGTCAAGACTCCATTTCAGTAAAATCATTCAGATCAATTAACAAAGTACTCACATGTACATGTTAGCTGGTGTCACAAAAATGCAACAACCTTTCAACCAGCCCACACAAGAAACAAAGAAATGGTGTCCCTATTATAACTGTTCAACTTAACTATTCAATAATGTTGTAAAGACCACCAAGACTTTCTGCCTCAAATTAAAAATTTTACCAGTGCTCACAGGAGAATTTTGCTACCTAGAAATGTCTGTAGTATCCACAACTGTTTGTGCATCCATAATAGTTATATAAGCCCAAAATAAGAGTACCTGCATCTTACTGTAAACATTCTTGGGCAACTTATAGGTCACAGGAAATACCCCTTCTTCCTCTTTCCTTCCAGTTTTAAGGTTTATTTACTTATTAGAGTCAATTGCTTGGCCAAATGTTTGGCTAAACCTGGTAATACAACGTTTATCTTTTGAATACAAAACTGAGAAAAGCCCTTTTACTCAATCATAAATCCTTTTATCACTTATTAGTTACCTAATTGGACAGGTCAACCGGATCAAGGTTATCGGGTCCAGATGCAAAAATTTAACATCCCCCTTAAATACTTCCTATAGATATCGTGCCTTGGACTTGGAATGAGCAAGTACAACTGACGGAGCATCAAACTGTTTACGAAACCGTGATAATCAAAACCTTCCAGGTCAACAGTCATTTTTGTGCCTAGTTGCTGCATGTTTGATTTGAGTAGTTGTGCTTACTTGCGATAATTACTTTTGTCTTCAAGGCCAGCAAAAGTTTCTAATTGTTTACTCACGGTGCAAAAATGGCTAGCAACGAAATACTAGCTTCGTTTCGTGCTAAAACGTAACGTGAGGTGAACTGCATTCCATGATATCTTAACTTTAAGCAAATCTCTGATGTTCTAAATGTTGGATCGTGGGGTTTTGGATAGCACACAGTTGAAAAGCTGCCAGTGCAAACCACTCACCGAGTGATCGACGTTTTGTTATGCAAACATCAGTAACGCTGTCAGTTTTGGGCCGATAAAAATGTTATTTGCATGCCCTATTCGTAACTAAATGCAATCATAAACGCAGTTTATATTAAACATCCTTGCCTCATAGTGGTTGCGCCAGCTCTGTGTCACGCTATTAAATCAAAATGTTCGATTGTTCGGAAATGTCTAATGTGCTTTAATGATCTGGAATTTAACAAAATGATAAGTTTTGTTACCAATTACAAGCACTAAAGTGAAGGCTCGTGAAGATAAACAAAAATTCGTCGAATCATGTCAATATGAGAGCCTTAATGAAAGAAAGTGCGACGAATTCGCTTTACAGGTCACGCGTCTCAAATTCCATTCCATCAACTTCGTGGGAACTTGCACGAAAACTATTTACTTCCTGTGGCTCTCCATTTAACCGTAATTAATTTACTAACTACCACCCGGAAAAGTGAACTCATCCAAGTTAATATTTGTGATTTCGGCTCGAATTCCAATGGATTAAATTAAACAATTTAGGAAGCTGAAAGAATGCCAAAGTTCGGCGATGTTACTGCCAGTCAAAGATAGCCCAATATCTTTACAGAACTACAGTACGGTTGAACTACCTTGGATCGTATCAATAAACTCGCGTCAACCATTAGTTCTTTATACTCACGTCTTTAAGGTCTACTTCGGTGGAAATTTTCCTGACGCATTGTTCCCCGGTGCACGTTTTGGCTAGGGAATACTCACTGACTGTGTTATCCAAGAGCTGTACCCTCACCGTGAAGAAATCGTGACTTGTGGTGTTTTTAACACAAAAGCAATAAAATGACATGTCCAGTGCATTGGCTACCTCTTCAGATTCATAACTATTCCAGATACTGATGTATTCTGTGCGAAAACCATTTCAAAACAGTTCCTCTCTTCGCCCAATGCGCATCATACCACGTTCTGGTTCAAGCTTCCCAGCACGAAACTATAGCGACACTAAGTGACGCGTTGAGTTGTGGGAAATTCCTAACATTTTTGCATCTTGATCGCTGATCCTTTAACCTATCTTTATGTCCAAAATCAACAATATTGGATTTGGACTTTTAAACTTCTTCCTCCCACTTCAACGTATATTGACATGTTATAATTTGTTGTATCATATATAAACCTCTTGTCAGTTCAATGGACGTTTCTGTGCACAGTCATGTTGCTGCAATCTCCTTTGAACGTGCCATTTGTTCACAAACCAAACTAGTCAGGACAAGTTAACTAATTTGACTAATCCCACTGGACGGGGTGACTGACATCGATCCTTTTGTTTATCGTGCAGAATTTTGTTTAATACTCCCGTTATTTAGCTTCTTTTGCGCGGATTTATTTGCGTAATTATGTCTGTACTAGACTGTTGTTTGCGCAATTTTGTTTTCAAAATCTTCCAAACATAATGACTTGGGGGAAGTACTTGTCACAAATAAGTACGAAGAACTATGACCTGCATACCCGACTTTTCTAATTTTCCGATACTTGCTTGGAAGTTGAAAATTCTAATGTTTGGGAGATCTTTCTGGACATTTTTGGATATTTTTACTTGAAGACACGGGTTCGTACGGGCCTCTAAAATCAATTAATAAAGTCTAGGCCCTAGGACATGCTGTTCCCATGCGAAAAAAATATCTTTGTGTTTTGAGCAGGCACACTGCCACTTTTTGCAGCCTTATTGTTTAAAAGAAATTGTCACCTAGCGTGTCCTGTACCTGACAGCGGTTCCAGTGAAGCACGAGATAAAGAAACTACTCAGACACACAAGCAGCATAAATCGGCTCAAGTAGGATATTCTTAACCCATACCTAGGCAGACGACGCGACACACTTAACAATTGAGCTACTGACGAGAAAAGCTTGGGAAAGAATCGTCAAAAGGACGAACGCAACAAAGGTCTCAGAGTCTACAGAATTATGTTTGTAATGCTTCTAAAATTTTGACATCTGAATGTCACCTGACAAGCACCGCTGTGATTAACTGATAAACAGGGGCAGTTTTTGCAAGAGCCGTTTTGGACTAGGCGATTTTTTTCGCGTGAAGCGACCTTTTTCTTCCCTCGGCTGGAACTAATTAGAAATCTATTCAATTTAAACAAAGAAAAATCGATCTGCGCGATAAAATTTGCCTAGTGGAAAACGGCCTTAGTGACCTGGAACAGCTCACGCAGAGATAAGTTACCTCTGAATTGACTAATGTCTAGTTCATTCAACTTTAGCCACCAATATTCTTTTATACCTTTAGGATTGGGCTTCTGGTTAGCGTTAGAATTTGTGTTAGGGTTTGGGTTAAACTGAGAAAAGTAAGAATTTAAAAAAACATTTAGATTAACAATTTTCGGGTTGTAATTAACACATTTTATAAAAAAACCCTTGTTTTTCCTACTTTATTCCATTGCTTTAATTTTTATAATAAATAATCAGTGTTTGATATTACAGGAAAAAACACACTGATAATATATTTCGTCCTAGGGCTGAGGTAACTCGAAGTGTTCGTCCTGAGCAATAATGATAATAATAATAATAATAATAATAATAATATGATTAATGATAATAATAATATTATTATTATTATTAATGATAATACCAATAGCATAGTAATGCGCAAATAATTATGCAAGCGGATTGGCTCGTTTACCGGTCTTTTAAATAACACATAAGTTTTAACGAGAAAATTTATGAGCTGGTTTGAAGACAAACGAAAACTATTACATGTGGCATGTTTTACGAAAACTATTAGTCTTTAGTTTTTTACCAATTACTCTAAGTGTTCCCAGAATATTTCATATGAAAGCAAGAGGAGTGGATAATACCTGGAAATTGAATGTAATCGGGAAAAAATAACGCAACCAGGTTGGGTCAATGTATACCTCGCGAAAAAAAATCTTGAAAACAAAAGAAGAGCCTTATAACGGCAATAACCTCCAACAATAACCTTTGATCGCGCAGACCACGATACGGGCTCTCGCTTTGAGTTGTGGGAAATGTTTACACGCCATCTTGATTTTTCACTTTTGAGTTTCGAGTTGACATTACGACAAGGCAAATGTGGGCGCACTTAGTTGGCGTGTGTCTCTTTTAGAACCCTTTTTTGAGACGCAAATGTCTAGCAAAATTGGCAGGTGTGTCTCTTGTTGTCGAGTGGCAAACCTACATGGAAATTAGCTGGAGTTTTCAAGAACCACACGGTAAAAATATGCCTTAAACAATAAATGTCTGACGTCATGGATGACTCGACGATCAAAAAAGGCAAGATGAGAGCTCCGCCAGCTCGTCCACCGCAGCCTCGAATCATGCAAACGACAAAAAGTTTACCCTCTACAGTTAAGAAACACTTTGAAGAAATTTCTGACTTCAGGCCAGAGCGTGTGAGATGGTTTTATTACGAGGGAAAGAAATGGACACCATTTTGTGGCCTGGATTCGTTGAGAATTGAGCAGTGTCACCGCTCTCTTCCCAAAGAAACAAAAACCCTACCTGAAGTGTATGAAGTATGTACAGTTCGTGGGGGACTTTACGATGTGGATGTTGTGAAACGAGTTTGCAAACCTGTCTACTGGAAAGGTGAGGATTATTAAATTAACCCAGGGGGGTGCAACTGTCGATTGAAAACTTTTGAATGAAAATGAAATGTATTTGAGAATAAAAGTTATAGATTTGTATCCACTGCGCCCACATCCCAAAGGCTACTGCTGAAACTTTTCGTTATTTACAATTTAGTTGCACAAAAAAAAGGCACTTCATCCTACAAATGCAACTGTCAAATCAACCACAGCAGGAAAATGATGTATTTACCATGTTTACAGTAGTAAAAGCAGGTGATATGGAGTATTATGATCATTAGCCCACATCAAGGTCATGTTCACTTGGTCCTCATCACACCAAAACTATCATCTCCATCAGCCTGCACTACATGTTGATCATTAGGTCTACCGTAATTTATATGGCACTTAGAGCATATATTAAACCCTCATAAACATAAGAATTAGCTGTTCTGAAATATACTGTAATAGCAAAAATAGTGAACAATGAAAAACAGCCACATGTTTTTTTTTAAAATTGTCATGAAGCAAACCTATAACATTCATTTTCTTGGCCTTATCATTAACTCTTCAGAACTCCAATGCAACACTCTGATCATTAAACTGCTAGAACTCAGCATTATTTATCTGTTGTTCTAGCTGCTATCTGTATTCTTATAGCTCAATGGTTAGTGCATTTCTCTGAAATTTAGAGGGTAATGGAGCCACTTCCAGGTTCAATTGCCATCTGGAAATTTTCTTAGTTCATAAAAGCTTGAGTAGCTGCAAAGATTAATAAAAATATTAACTCTTTCCTGCCGGAGGACTTTCTCCTAGGCAAGTAAAATTGTCTGGCATTAGCCAGAGTTAAATACTAAAGTCTCCATAGGTCACAGAGGTCGTATACGGACAGGAAGGAGTGAAGGAAATAGGTTTTAAGCCCTGGTTAACTCTTTCCTGTCTAAAGACTTACTCCTAGAAGAAGTCATCCATTGTTTTTATGTTGATCTTATGCCAACTTACGCTTTTACTACTGTGAAAACCAAACTTAATTGAACCAAAATAATAACACATCTACAGTGTATTATGTATTTTTTATAATCCCTTAACATACTATTAATTATTTTATAATGTAACCAATTCATTAAGTGTTACATAATGACCAGCTTGAAAAAGTGTTTTAGATTTACTTAGCATTATTGGACCAGAGTGTTCCTGTTAAGCTACTGTATTGAGTCATACGTCATTGTTCATAGCCAAGTAGAGCATGCAGCACATTGTCAAATTCATTTCATATTGTTAAAATGATACATTCAAATTACAGGTGAACCTCTAAAAATCTGCCGAGGTACATGGTTTAAAGGTTCATCCAATGAAAGTCACTGGGTACCAATCAATGAAGAACAAGCAAGCTCCATTGAATCTTCTCATCAGGCAATATGGAGGTCCATGGTACTATATGTAAACATTTGATTTACCTGCTTCTTAGAAAAACTGTTGTTTTAATTGAATAAAACTGAATAACTACTGTTGTCAAGATACATCTGTATAAGTACTGTACAAGACCTTTTGTTGTAAGGAATCTTTGAAATATGGTTTGAAAATTATGGATATCTGGGATGATACCCATTTGAATATTAGCACATCATGACTTTTCAGAAAAATTTATTTTCAAGAAAACTGAAGATAATATGCTTTAGTTGTGATAGTCATAAAGATATGCCCAAGTGCTGATGCTATTTTGTACCATAAATAACAATGTATTCAATACAAAATTCAATAATAATATGTTGTTACAGTTTTGTATGTGTATAATGCTTCTTTCACGGTCTTAATAAGGTCAACTGTACTCAAGTTGTAACTATTTTAAAGATATGCAGTCTATAAGGGAAGGCCATACTGATTACAGTATTTGAAAATAGAACCCACTGTAAACTTAAAATGTGAATGCTTGTGACTTTAGGGAATTACTCCTGGGGTGTTGTGCCAAAATGTAGTACAAGAAGATGGAGGAACTATGAGTGATTCAGAGGGAAAGACAGGTACTAGATTCCCTAGTCAAAGATTAATTTACATGGTGTATAGCAACAATCATGGTATTGATACTTAAATTGTCATAGTCTGTGAATTCTGTTTCACCCTGGACATTTAGCCTAGTCGAAACGTCGAATAAATTAAATATGTTATCGATTTTCGGAGTTACCGTTGTTGTGTATTTTATTAAAATACTGAGTGGTTCCTGCAATTTCTGGTCACATAACCAATATTAATTATCGATGTAACCAACAAAAGAAAGATGACCTATCGTAGATTTGTTTGTACTCTGATAAGATTTATTGGGGTATGAGTACTTAATGTATGTGGAAAAATGGGTGTTTGTTAAAAAATTATTCAGAAGGAGCACTATTATTGGAAAGGTAAACTTAGGCAGAGATACATGCTAAATCAAATACATTCCTTTTAGTGTTGGGTCGATTGCAACTGGCTGGTCAGTATGTTGAATGGAATGATTTTACAGAGGTTTGGCTGCATAATGAAGGGATGACCTCTAAAATATTCAGAGGAATGGTTCAAAAAATTGGCGGGTCTGCAAGTGTCCATGCCACACCTCTCCACCGTGGCTACCATACAGAAAGCTGTGAGACTGATTGTCCATCTGATACAACCCACTTGGTCTTTGTGATTCATGGGATTGGACAACTTATGCATAACAGCATCAATGACTGCTGTCACATGTGAGTCAAGATCTGCACATTTTGTGGGGAAGAACTTATATTTTTTTTTCACTAAACAGACAGCTTGTAAAAGGCGGCTTGTGGTAAACTTTGCTAGTCTGTATGAAGTTTTTTCGTTGGTTAGACTACTGGACTACTGCCAGCTTTGAACCCTGTTTTGCATAATTCCATAAATAGTTGTTAGATTCCAGTAACTAGATTGCAGACAAAGAAGATATAAGATAACCAAAGCAAGGGACTGACACAAATAATGCTTGAAACTGCATTTATGATTCTGACATCTAAAAAAATTTAGGATCACTTATTCAAATCTCAATAATTCATGGCAAAAATACAAAGGAAAATGATAACCATATTGTATCTTTATATGTGACAAAGATATGCTCATTTTTCTTGTTGAATTTTCTTAGCTTAGAAAACATTACTTTTCAAACTTTCTTTGCGACTTAGCATGTTGAGTGGTTCATTAATTTTTTAAGCGAATCAAAAAACTTGTAGTACATGTTTTATTGGATCTAAACACTCAGATATAACATATCGAATAAAACACTCCCGCTCATTTTTTAAATATTACATAACAAGTTATTCATTTCGTGTGATCAAGTGGAAATGCCTAATATTTCCTAATCAATCTAAGAAGTTATTTTCTCAATGATATCATCCAGAGTGTGAATTAAAGAGTGAAATAAAGCTGAAATATTGCACCATAGTTATACAAGATGATTATTTGAAGATTGTATTCTCTTGCATTCTTTCAGATTGTTTGCTGGCAAGGGATATTTTATTTGTCTTGTTGCTTCTTGTCAAACATTTATCTACTAATTTATCTATTCAAAGTATTTATTTATATATTCATTTAGTTAGTTAGTTAGTTAGTTAGTTAGTTAGTTAGTTAGTTAGTTAGTTAGTTAGTTAGTTAGTTAGTCATTTAGTTAGTTAGTTAGTTAGTTAGTTAGTAAGTTAGTTAGTTAGTAAGTTAGTCAGTTAGTTAGTTAGTTAGTTAGTTAGTTAGTTAGTTAGTTAGTTAGTTAGTTACCGTATCATTTATTTATTTGTTTA
>JBAHVQ010000076.1:131363-153023 GCA_036872915.1 Nanipora kamurai
CCGATCTTACCACACTCGTCAGGTAATTGTCGCGTTTGACCTAAGCAACAACATCAAATGCGACAATCACCTGACGAGTGTGGTAAGCTGCGCTTGCCATACGAAACAAATTTTTGTAGTGATTAACGTTTAAATGAAGTAATTCAAGTTTGTCATTTTGTTGTACTATTCCGCTCTACCCTGGTATCGAGCACTCTACTCATATGATTCTGAACTTGCTACTTGCTATATATATAAACCAAAACTTGAGTTTATAAAATAAAAAAAATACTCAGATAAGAACTCTTAGCTTTATTTAAAATCCCTTAAAATTTGAGGATTTTAAATAAAGCTAAGAGTTTTTATCTGAGTATTTTATATATATATGTGTGTGTGTGTGTGTGTGTGTGTGTGTGTGTGTGTGTGTGTGTGTGCTTTCTTACTTTAATTCTACGAACATAATCAGTGTTGTCAAGGTAAAAACTGAGGGAATTAGGCTCTGCATCATTACATTGAGTTTTCATACAACCAAATGTTAGATCACAGTAGTCCTGAATTAAGTTTGATTCTTAGAATACGACACGATGATGAATACTATAAAATTTCGTCAATTTATTTTTAAAACAAGCTTTCCGAAGCAAGCAAGTCCCAGTGAACGAGTTTCCTTTGGTCCCAGGCCCTTCAGTGGACCCTACAAGGAACACTTGACCATAGACATCATATATGAACTAAAGAGGACATTGGGGCCTAAAATTGGCAACAAATTGAAAACCGCTATTTTGAGTAAATTGGGGACTAATCGATTGTCTCCAGGCCCTTTACCGTCAGTTCGAGAGTTCACGTTCGTGAGTTCAACCATAACTCTCGTTCACGAAATTACTCAAAAATATCGTTTAATTGGTAAAAAAATGTCAAATTCAGCTTAATGAAAACGGTTTATATGTTGAAAAGAAAATCCCACTTCTTTCCTTACTTGTTTTGAATTCTTTTTATATAAAAAAGAAAAAACAACGGACAAAAGTGAAGTGGTTTGGTCCCCAATTTATCCAAGATAGGTGCCTTTAATTTGTTACCTGCGGTTGAGGGACAGTTAATATGATCTCTCCGCACTTGACTCCGGCCTGGGCCGAATAAAAAGAACAAGCACAGCGAGAAAAAAAACAGGCCTAGGGGGCGTAAGAGTCCATGTCTCAAGCCAATTGTGATCTCGACGACCCTGTATACACCTGCTTTTTTAGCCTACCAGTGGTATTTTTTGCCTTTTTCTTCTGGCTCCAGCTTACTAATGTAAAGCTTTTCGTCAACAAACATACAGTCATTGTTATTAGAAAACGGATGTTATGATTAAGTTACAGTCTAGTTTAATATTTTAAGTTCAATGGTAGTTATTTGTGACTTCTATATACATCATAATAACATGTACGTACAAAGAGCTAGTCACGCACTCTTTATATATCTTAGATTATAAAAGATAGCAGGGCAGACTGCAAGTCGACCTCATTCGCCGGTCTTCATTTCTCCATCAACTACATCGTCGCTTTGATAATTTTTTTCATTTTAATTTCGTGGTCGTGATGCCCCTCTAGGCGAGGTTGTTGAAGGGCCAATTAGCTTAATCCTGATTCAGAGTTAGTGAAAAAAAATTGACAATTATTTGGCGTCCCGCTGAGGTAAGCTGGAATTTCCTTCAGAAGCCTTTGATTAAATTAAAAAAGGTTTTATGCAGGGGACTTTTAACTCGACTGGTCTACCGAAATATAAGGAACTAGAACAACAAATAAACCTGTAATCCCGGATTAGCGCTAACCGTCATTTAGAACAACTGGCCCAAGGGTGTTATTAAGGTTTTCGCTCTCGGCATATATTCGCGTTCGATTTTTTCATGTATAGATGAGTATGAGTAAATACAGCTTCTAGCTTTCTCCGTTCATATAGTTCGTGTTCACAGGAGTTGTTTTTAACACGATGATATTATGTTCACGTGGTTGCCACGTGCCTACACAGGGTTCCTTTTCCGGAACTGTAGACTCAGAAGAACTTTACATCCTTCATCTCAGTTAGCTTGCCAGCTAGCTTGTGCTATTTTTATACGACCTTGTTGGATCTCGACGTCTGTAACCTCTATGCAACTGAAGCCTATATTTGCTAAAATCTTGTACCAAGAACTCTGTCGAACGATGCCTTGCCCATGTTCTTGATGGTCTCTTTAAGCGACCGTCCTTTTTTATTGCTAAATACCACTTTCTTTTCCCCTTACTATCAGCTGTGCGGTGATAATACGAGTGATATGTGTGGAAGTAATTATATTTCTCAGTTTCCTTGAACAGGGTATCGTTGGATTTATGCGAACGCTAAGGAAAAAAAAGTAAGAAAAAGAAACGAGTGTCTATGGTAAAATTGTAAGGTAGGATCTTGAATAAGGGGGTGTGATTCTTGGTGAGGAGAATGTGTTTGACCGTTAACCATCAAGGCTTGGTGACGCTACGGCGAAACATATTGTGAGTTGTTTCGACTCTTATTTGACGAAATGGCTGATATATGAGATGATGAAAGTTGCTACTGAAGACTTTGCATGAGGTTTACCGAAAAAAACATGATGGTATAACCCCATTGCAGTTTTTCGTTAGATTTTTTGATAAAAATTTTCCATTGTAACATGAGTTTTTTCAAATATTACATAACCTTGGCTCAGAACGTTTGGATTTTGTCCTTTCACTTTAGGTACATTAACAACCTTTCCTATTTTTTTGTGATTTTGGACGTTTTTATAATTTGACTTCAATAATAGTTATAGCCTTATAGGCCGAAATTGTACGGTATGTTGTAGCTTGGTGTGTATAGATCTTAAATGCACATGTTCCTCAAGCTAACTAACTCAGAAAAAGAGCTCCGTGCTTCCTCGGTGATCCATGTATTACACACTTATACCATGCCATATTGGGAAATTAGCGATTAAAGTCCCGCCCCGGCGATTTTCGCAAACGATTCCACGGCTTCCTGCGACATGAAATCACTAATTTTTCTTATACGTTGGTATTATCTTATAATTATACACACTTTTATCACGGTCATATGGCGATCCACATACCGTTGCGTATGCTTTTCCTTTCTTGTCGACCGCTATGAACTTTCTCATTCTGACATTGAAGATGCGGACCACACCCGTTGCATATGATTGAAGCTCGAACTTCCCTGAAAGAAACAGTGTACACTGATTTTTAGAACTAAGTGTTTAGGGGCGTACAATGCAGGGTGTGTGTTTGGGTTTTTCACTGCTACGTCGGTAAAACGAAAGGCCCGTAAAGCTGTCGGAAAACTGAGGCTCAATCCACCGGTAAAATGGACGATAAACACAAAGGCACGAACAAAAATTACTAATTTACACGAACCATTCATAATCAGATGGACTAAAATGTTTACTCGTGCTCATCCTGACGGTTTATTCATGCCTGGTAGAAATATAACATTTGTCGCGTTTCTAGAGCTTCACCGTTCACTCAAAAGTACTCCATCAGCCACAGAAATCACTCTAATAAATGGTTGTGATCATTTTCATTATTTGATGACAAACCTCAGTAACCAGAATTTCACTATTTGTTGATAAGCCTGATTTGCCAAAAATAGGTGCTTTCCAAATACAATCACGTCCATGATTGGCCGCGCCGAACCCCAAGAGGCCCAGACGCGACCAACGTAAGTGAAAAGCGAATGATTAGATTAAATATAAGCTGCCTATGCCCCGTTTGTAAACATGAACTTTCAACTCATTATGACGAAGTACTTTTTCTTGAGGTTGAAACGTCATATTGTCTTGCTCTCGGTTTCTGTAGGCCAGTTTTTACCTGTTGTTATAGAGAGTCCTTTAACCAAAGCTGATACCAAAAAGTGTTGTTAAGAGGAGGCTGGAAAGGTTTCATCCTATTAGCTTGTAGACTTTGCATGTTTGCTGCGCGATTTATGAAAAAGTCGGCACCTCGTGGACAATTTTACTCGCTTCTTGGCGTACTCCAAGACACCGTTTAAAGGTGCGTTTTCGTAATTAAATTCGGTCGATGTTCGAAGGTATCGCACGCAGTTTATATTCGTGACCTGTTCGGTCTTTTATAATTATTAAAGACAAATCTTTTCACTTGGATATTTGGTGTTTAAATTCTATTCTCAATAAAACTATGGCGTCAAGAGTGTTATAAATTATAATTCTCAAAGCATTTTGTTCTACTCATTATAGTCATTGAATTCCATCCCTTTTAATGTCGAAAGTACATGGCATTCCGGTGCTGTTTACAGACATTTACCGGTCCCTTGTTAATCTGATTTCTTTATGTAAACACCAGTTTGGCAACCAACGGAGATCAAACCGTGCAATAAGACAAGATGCGAATGAGACCCCGACCAGCATGGGATCTTCTCGAAGAAACCCTTGAAAACCGTGTAAAATGAGTGATATTATAATGGGTGCATTACTGTGGCATTCACAATTAACCTACAAGTCAACTAACCTGAAGTCAACTGAAAAAGTTACATTTGCAAAAATTACGCCGTTTTAAAAATGCATGATACAATAGCCGAAGCATGGAGTACGTGTAAATACCCTTTCTCCCTCTTCTTTAGACGATCACCCTGGTGTATTACAAGAGACATGCAGGTCCCTGCTCTTTACGAGATCTTGTCGAAGACCCTAATCTGCCCATTCGTATACTGCGCGTTGTGCGGATATTTTTAACCAAGGTTCAAGTTATTCTTATTTAGCATTCCATGTCTTAAGCAGAAACCCATAACAAATCTCCTCGTGATCTCTTCAATTTAATACTCGACCGCCATTATTTAGGGTAAACAAGTAGTCGCAACTTGACTCAATGGTTTATCGTATACATGTACACTGTAAACCTCAAAGAAAGCAAAAAATTATATCCCTGATACTACCCAGTAATACTCCCAGCACTTACCGAATTTCTTGACTAGTTTTGGATTTTTCGTCCCTGCTAGCTTGCCTTTCATGATCAGATAGTTTTGGTTTTGGCACATGAATACCACTCGACGTCTATTGGTCGGGGTCCCAAGAATTTGATCAATTGCCGCCTTGTATTGATTACTCTTCGCTGCCTTCATCTCTGTCCTGGATTCCTGACGCGGATATGTTCCAGTCGACGAAACCATTCTTGCTTCCCCAAATAGAGATCTGTCAAAGGCGACAAAGTGGCCCAGAAACAAAACCAATGTGCTGTACATCATAACCTTAAAAAAATAAATATAAATCCGTCGGATACAAGTATGTACGAAACTTTGTTTGCCACTTAACTGATGATGCATTGCAGCTTAACGAAAGCCCCATGCGAAATAAAATGGAGGACATAATGTACGGTCTTTGGATGCACAATAAGACAACTTTTATATACCTTTTGCATTTCAGCCTTTTTGAGTTGACTTAACGAATTATGTAGCTGTTATTGCTTGTGCCATTAAATGTCCTGAGATAACGGCTCGCTGTTTTCTCTGTTGTGGCTTACTCACAATTTGCTTGTGTTATAGTACACATGGTTTGTTGACTAACGTGTCAATGTCAGTTCATTCGGGTAATTGATAGGTCAAAGATGGTGGTGGCACAAAAGGACTGCCCTCCGGAACTTTGAAAGCGTTTAAACAACAATTTCGTTTTGGGAGGTCTTATTTCATAACTGACACTGTCCTTACAAGCAACTCGATCTTATTTCCTTTAGAAAAAGATCCAAATAACACACATTCTTTGAGTTTTCAATGTGGTTGAGTAAGGCCGCATGTTTAAAGTGATCTTAGCCCGATAATTCCAATGCTGAAAACCTCGCCGACCTACGAACGTGTCTTAGCACTTTTGTTTTGTAGTTTGAAATACATTTCTTTACAATGCAAACAATCAATTATTTATTAACTTAATTTGTTTCCAAATTGTTCTCCATTGTTGTTGCAAGGTGCCTTTTATGTGCTTCGCCCAGGTATGAAACTTACCAACATATTTCCGCTAAGCGGGATGGACTACCGCATAAACAAACGACGATAGAATCTGAATGGATTAACTCGTGCTGTGACACACTGAGAAACGGAAAGTGCTACTAAAAGCCGCTAACGTTTTGATTAATTTCATCGGGCTGTTCGTACCGTAACTTAGTGTTGCAAATATAATGCAAACGGTAAGCCAAAAACGCCAAGTCGTACCAACGAAAAACCTAGTCAAGCAAGTGTACTGAGCATTTATTCAGTGCTGATATTTTAATTCAATAATCGATTTAGTTATTATACTAATTGCTTTCGTTGCGTGCTATGTCTACAGCGCTCATGAGATGGTGAAATATTCAGGGATCTGAAGCGTTAAGATATAAAGTCTTCTGTCAGAGAGGATACGGAAATCCTGGTATTTTTCTGCTACTAGTTAATTGATAGGTTACTCCCGGTTCAATTAATTTACATCAAGACCTCGAAAATCCCGGACCACAGCTTAATCATAAGTTTCTTAGTTCACGAGTAAATGACGTATATGATATCCACACTTCAAAGACAAACTGAAGACTCTAAATATACATGTGACACTTGGTATCTTCAGTTTTCAAATGTTGATGACTGACGTATTAGCTTAAACATGGGTTTATTAAACGAGGTTTTCTTTTTTACACTTCAGAAACTGAGAATTGTCTTTCAACGTCAGATGTCCCATCTGATCCGTTACCCATGTTATTTTTGGCAGATCGAACTTGGGAGAGACTTGCGCTTGGAAAACACGCGTGTTCTTTGAGAACCGTATAAGAACGGAACTCCTGGGCGAGATCGAAGTTGGTTTTTCTCAGACCCCTTCGGAGATCATGTACTAGTTTAATTACGGTCACATCCGTTTGTCTCTGGCTACATAGCGCGAAAACGGACGGTAATCAGTGATAATTTAACAAGCAAACAAAATTTGCAGAAGTCGAAATAAAGTACTTGGGACTAAGAATCGTTAGTCTCATCCCATCAAAGAATAGTCACGCACAGCTCGTAACATTTAAAAAGGAATCATCTTTATGCACAACGCAGTGTGTACACGATTGATCGCTTAACGATTTCGTCTCGAATTACGTGGTTATTCCTCCTTGCATCACAACTTCTCTGACGCCAACCGATATGTTTTTTTTTTAAATAGCCGCTGTTCTATCCGCATGTGTGTCAAAATTTTACCGGTTAATTACCCCTTACCCATGTCAAATGCTGTCCTAGTTTTTGCAGACACGAAATTTTTGGTCAGAAAGTATTAATGTCTTATCAACTTCCTGACGGGTTATTCCCTGTTGATTCGACTGATGTATATACATCTTTCATATCTGCGTTTGTCTAGCTTTTAAGGATAACTTAAAAGGGGAAGTAATTGTGTTTTTTTACCATAAAGATTAACTGCGAGCCTTCCCTATTTTGGCTCAGACATGTTTTTCGAAGTTTTTCTGGAGATAATGCGTATCGAAGTCAAATTGAATTTCATGTTCTACTCTATGCGGTTATACCCTACGTTGTCAGGAGGTAAATTATTGCCTTCAATCGCAAATAACAGGAACTATGCTACCTGATCTCTTGAAAACGCCAAATAACCTATTTAAATGGGCGGAGGAAACAAATCCATAATTAAAAGTGATTGCTCGGCGAATTCTTATGTTCTTGGCCCTGTCTGAGCCTTGTAGATGTCTTTAATGTGTTTATTTTTGGGCTGATCATGAGATGATTAGCGTTTACCAGTATAACGTAACCGATCTCCGATACTTTTGAGAGACCTTTTATACACCTCATCTCTTCGTATCACCGTTATATGTATGATCAAGCAGGCCTACCTTCTCAGCGCATGTCATGTATCATTAGGACTCTGGAGGTTTAAGACGAAGCAGATAAAGATTTTCTTATGTACAAACATAAAACTCAGCTCTCGACCAACCAGAAAGCTGGCAAGCAAGCTGGCGGCATCAATCAACCTTTAATCATCACGAAACCAAGCTTGTGCGGAGTTTTCTTCTCTAATTGTATGAACTTTCTTTTTTTTCAAACCCAGATACTGAATGGTCTTCTAATCTCTAACGTGTTTAGATCTTAAAAAATTGAAAGAGAAACTCTACCTGAGTAGACTCCATATCAGTAGATTCTTCACTTGCCACAGCCTTCCTATCAGTGATGTCCACTTCGTTATGGTGTGTGATTTGTGCACTCCTTCCAACTTCCTCCACCTGTAGTTTATTCCTTATGAGCGAGGCGGAGTTGGCTGTACCCCGTCGATACCTTTATCAATTCTACAATAGGAAAACATTGAATTGTTTTGAATAACATCACATGTCGGAAGTAAGTATACTAACTCATACCACAAGCTCCTTGCCGAGTCTGGTTTCTAATTTTGGATTACAGGAACAATGTGATCTATAAATTAAGTGTTTTTATAGACCAGTCCGGTCGAAGTGTATGGCATTACCAAAATAAAAGAGTGTTATGTTAAGACGAATATCAGAACAAGGATATATGTCGTCATATTAGCTCTTCCCCTTCCAGCTTGTTGAGGAGAAAGTTGATGGTCAAATGACATTTTAAACAAACATGGTATAATGTCTGAAGATATGATGAGCTCAGATTGGCCTGATTTCCTTTGATAAGTTATTTAGCGGTTAGATATAGCGATTCCAAAACAAGTATCTTCGGCCATGTGAGTTATCCTGAAAGATGAGCGCAAAGTGTATACAGATAATGAGGAGATTGTCTTTGAATGTATGTTGGTGTCAAGCTAACTAAACACTCCACAGTTTTAAATTAGTTAGAATATATGCCTAAGGCCTATAGGGTACGAGAAGTATTGAATTGTGTGCTATCACTTACATCGACACCGTTGCAAACACAATAACAAGACAGATGATGGAAAAATGCTTTTAAAAATCAAAAAACGTTTGAATGTACTTTGATGTTGTAAACGTTTATTACTGGTCAAATGTGGTTAATGTAGGATGATAGCAATGCTGGATCGACTTCCTTGCATCATAACAGCTTTGGAACATGTTCAAACAGAATGATACTTGAACGGTCGTTGGTGTTGCAAGATTATTGGCAAAGTTTCCTTTCGTTTTTTTCCTAACATTGCAACGCAGTAGAAAGTTTGTGGTCGATATGCAGCAACAAAAAACATCACAACTGCGGGATTTAATCATGTGAGTTATCCTCTTTTCGGTCTAGTGTAAATGTCTCTGACAAGAAAGATCAGATTAAGAATATGTTCGAACTGATAGCAGGGCTCGATACTTAATAAAAATGAGGCAAAACGAAAAGCTTTCCTCATTCGTATCAGGTACGACTCATGATAAGTTCAACATTTGCCAGGACTATCGTTTATATTGTACTAGCAGCTATACTATCTGACACTTCTACGTTTTTGTGGGCACTTGCACATACCCCAAAAAATTTCAATCCCGCTACGTTGACAAACGATGAGGTTGCTTTGCGGATAAACGGATAAACAGATTGCTAAAAACTGCAGTTGTTGCTACCAAAGTTCATTAAACACGATGATGTCGTTAAATATCGTCCACAAATGACATATCATAGTTACATGTAATGATTTTTCATAGAGTATACGTTTCGTTAAAAATCGTCATTAAAATCAGTTCTCATAACTTCAACGCTATACGAAAGGAAGGCTGCAAATGCCGCAACTAATTCGACAGTAACATAGTGTATTATCCTTCAAGCAACTTGCCTTGCGATGATTTCACTCAAAAAATATGCATTCAAACCAATCACGACCTTAGATTTCTTTCGCATAAACCTCAAAAGAATTGTTTCAATCGCTGCTAATAGCCTCTACTACTCCACACACGGCCAATTGCAACGTCACTGATTTAGCCACTGCGAAAGAAGTTTCTCACCACAAGCATTCCGTGAAAGAAGAAATGAGTGACTGACTGGTGTTAAAATTAGACCCGACAGAGTCATTAGTATAAATGAGCAGATGCTGTGACCATGCAGACAATGTCTCTAAAATTAACGACTTCCTTATGCGTTTTATATTTAAAGAAAGCAACATAGTGCTTGCTGATAGCTGTTATTTCAAGAAATATTTGACTTCGACAGCAAGTAAATGTTCATTTGTCAGCGATCTCTTTTTCACCTCTTCACGTGCTTTACCTTAAATAATACACTTTGGTTGCGCTCGAGTTATGAAATATCAACGCTTTTAAACGGAAGATTTGTTACTGTTTTTCGTTGCTATATGACATTAGGCTTACTCTTTAAAACCTTCGCGCCAATATTTCTAGCTAATCCAGTTTTGATATGAACGGCAGACAAAATGTGTTTTCACTTGCTTTACACGTCTGAAACTCTCAAACTCAACAAACACTATTAGTTATTGAATTGAATTTGACGTGTACAAAATTGGTGAAGACGTAAAAAATCGTCAAGAAATTGCTAGTATCGATCCGCGGTGCGGATCATCCAGCTTGCATTTGCGGTGCGACTGTTTGTATAGATTTAGACAACGCATCCTCCTTTTGTTACATTACGCAATCCTCCAACATCCAGAAGGCCCTCGAAAGAATATCGTCAGCAAGCCTTCTGTACCGAAGTAGATTGTTAAGGATAGGTAGACTGATTGTGAACAAACGGGAATTGTGGGAACCGCTTTTACCAGACATCTCTTGATCCTTTGCGTGGGAGTGACAGTAATCTTATGAGAAAGTTTTTAAATATGATACGTCTCGAAGTTTCCAAGGACAGCTCGGATCACCTTGAATGCTCTGCCACGGCACATTGCTATCTTTCAAGAAGAAATTGCACATCGAGAAACAAACTGTTTTTCTCTAATTTCTAACTAACTTCGTGGCCGAAAGACAATCAGAAGAAGGTTCTAATCATGATGCAGCTTGGCCAGTAACAATGGCGTGTTGTTTTGGTCTTTGAGACCTGTGTACGTTAATTAGGCTTTTTCCAGGAAATCTTGACCATACTGGTAAAATACATTCAAGTAATAACCACCACCTCTTTTCTGTATGCCTTCACTCCTGTTGAGTATAAGATTTTATTCATTTTAGGCATGTAAACTTTGCCTTTTTATTTATTTACTTGTTTTATCTTCTGACTCTTTCTCCAAGTTACGTTCGATTTAATTCCTTCTTCCACACTCATTTCTTTGTCAATTTTGTTACTTCTTCTGTCTCCGAGCATTGTAATTTTCAGTAAATTTCTCCTTTCTTTTTTCCTGTTATGTCTATGCCAATCACTTTTTCACTGGCCTTGAGCAATGCTATATCCTGCGATTGAAGTTTTTCTTTGTGGAGGTGTAACGTGGTAGCCATCTATACCCGTCAGTTCAAATTAATTAATACTGGAAGGTCATGACGGCTGACCAGAGGAAAATACAGCTTGTAGGTAACCAAAAGTGTTGGGAAACTGCCGGAACTTAAATTTAGAGAACCTGACGTTTCGAGCAAAGGCCCTTCGTCGGAGTGAAACATGTGGCGAAGAGTAGAGCCCTTTCGTCGGGCGTTTGGTCCGACGAATGACCTTCGTTCGAAACGTCAGTTTCCCTAAATTTAAGTCCCGGCAGTTTCCCAACCCTGTTGGTTATCTAGAAGCCGTTCAGTACTGCCGACGATGCACTCCACTTTTATGTCATTGCTCAGAGCAAAATACGTTCAGCAAAAACGTGTCGTTCTTACCTTAAAGCTCTATTTTACATAGTTCTATTTATCAGTTCAGGACAACTAGACTATTTTCTGCGGGAATACTGGCCCTTATGGAAAACACTAAAATTTATAGTGCCTATGAAACCAAAAAATCGACATTCCATATCCTCTTTCATTAGAGGGTAAGTACAGAGTGACGGAGAATTCCGTTCCATTCAAATGTTCAATAGAGTCTTCTTCGGATACGACGTTATACGCTATTATAAAATAAGAAGCGATAAACGAAAAAGAATAAATAATGCTAATGTTCATAAAAACTGATTAATTAAATACTTATTAAAGTTTCTTTTAAAAATCGACTGAGGCAGAGGCTTGTCAGTTCAATTGGCAATAACATCCAATTCTGCATCGCTCTAAAAATAAGTAAGACGTTTTCCCCAATCAGTCCTCGGTGTAGGCAATCTTGGTAAGTAACCGTTCCTAGTATTATAGCTATGTAATGTACTCGCATTAGTTCTAAACCTGTCAAAGTGTTCTGGCATATTCCTTTTAAATGCATTTGGACCGTGAACGCATTGGTGTCCAAAATGTCTTCCAACCAATGGGATCAAATTGTAACTGGTAAGACTTCATCGTCTTACCAGTTACACTACATAAGAAACTTGCAGAGGGTTCTGGAATACCATGCGATCACTGATGCGAGATTTTGATTTCATCTCAAAGCGCAAAGATCTTAAAGATCTTGAACGGTAAGTAGTTTCTAGGAACATAACTGGCATTTAAACTTTAGATTAGATACCTCCGAACGATTCCCAGCTTATCAGGTTATTTCGCAAACGCGTCATATAATTTTCAGGATTAGTGATTTGTGGCAAACAAATTCCAAATAACACGATCTAGACCTAATTGTTCATAACACGATTAGCTTTATCCTTGATTGGCGAAGATCATGTAAAACGGGAATCAAACCTGCAAATTCCTGATGACCGACGAGAAGCTGTAATTATTGAACCAGCATCTTAGCTCACCATCTGAGCCTTAGTGGCTTAATGTTGAGAGCCTCATCGGCCATTAGAAGGTCGACAGTTTGATTCCCGGCTGGGGCTTAGAAATCGTTATTCTGAGTGCGTTAGCTTGACGATCGTTCTCATGTCGTTTGTAATAACACATGCACAATTTTTAACATTAAAACTTCTGCAATACATTTACGTTTAATTATTTCGAGAGGTTTCCCTTTAGCTAGTAAAATCGCCTGGCGATAACTACAATAAGATAGTAAAGACCTATCCGTAAAGAACCGAGTTGCTCACATGGGTTGATGCGTTGACCTTGATAAGACAACTAAAATACACAGCACTAAAACAACAGTTTAACTGGTAATCCTGAATTAGAGCTAATCGTTCTTATAACAACCGACCTCACTTTTTTGGATTAAAAAATTTGTAAAACGAGACAAGTGGTTGCTCTTTATAACAAACATACTTGCAGGAAGATTTGTCCGAGATTGACGGTCTGAGAAGGGCTGGCAGCTTCCCGAACCCATCGAGCAAAGTGAGGAGACTTCAAGGAGCTGACAGCCCCCCCCGAGGCGCGTCAATTCCGGACAAAACGAACGTGCAAGTGTGCTTGGTTTTTATGCTATACCAATTGTCCGCCACTTATCCCAAAGCAACCACTCATCAATTTATCCAAGGGGTGAGCTCGGAAAAAGTCCACCTCTTCGGAACCAATGGGAAAGCTGCTTTTACCTCAGGTATGGAATAAATCACAAAGCAATGCTGCAGAAGATGAATGCTCGTCTTCCTAGTTACAGCACCCTTGAAATTAGTACCCGTTCTATAATTGACAACGTACTCTTGGCTTAAAAAAATCTGATTTCAACAAAAAATTTTTACATCTGAAATGACTAATGTCATTTCAGATGTCAAACCAAAGAATGAAACATTTCGTCACAATTTCAAGAAAAAGTTACGTTTATAATGTAGAAATACTCCATTTATGTTTGACTCCGAAGCTGCTGCTTAAGAGGACGAATTTCAGCTCGGGCAGAAATAGTCCGTTAATCATCCACATATTGTTTTAGCAGGGGGCGTGAAAAGTCAGTCCGAGCTTACAATGAAATCGCCAAGGCTTAAAAAACAACTTGGAATAACATGACGAAAATTTTAGCTCCATTTCAGGTTTCGAAATTTCTCCGCATACCTGGATTATGAAACAAGTTTTCCACTCTGACATGAAAATTCACTGACTTATTTCACTTGCACATAAAAAAACTTCTTCCTGCGCGTGAAATTATGTTGTTTCACTGGAATATGAAACACGTGATACATTCGTGAAACTACAAAATTCAATAAACACTTAAACGATGCCGGTGAGTGGTTCCTTTGGTATGACGTCGCATGTTTTTGAACCTTTGTTAAGAACGCCCCTCCGCGTCGTAACTGTTTAAGATCCCTCAGATCTTACCTCGTCTCCATGCTTAAGTAGCTTTAAGTCACTCCTTTAAATATCACAAGTTTCTATACCGACATTCAACTAGACAGCTAGCCCAGAGCAGTGGAGGATCGAAAGGAAACAGCATCCCACATAGTCAACTGAACATCGTCAATGGACCATATACACATTGACTGTTGACTCAGCAATGACAATAAATTTGCTATGGGCAACAGCTTGCCTGTCTCATTTCCCTGTACTGTATCTAACCTCTTTGTTTACCACAATTAGAAAGCATGTCTGTGAAACACTTTGCAGAAGTAAGGACTTTAACATTCCGTTGGCAAAGAAAAAATTAAACATGATCCAGAAGTACAACATAACGGAAGACTGCAAAAGAGAAATGAGGAGCCGGACTTTATTACAGACGTAGGCTGGCAAAACAAATTATGTCAATAAAACGTTTGGATATTGGCATGATTACACGAAGTATTATTCTTTTTAGTGATCAGAAAAACTTGCTTGAACACTAGATAATTTTGTTCATTCAAGGGACCTGCTCTCTTTCTCTCCTCAATTTTTGCCACAAACTGTTCTTTTAACAACAGTCATCATATTCACTAAGTTTACTTCAAAATAATTAAGAGGCTTGGGTTTGTAGTATCTCGTAGCATTGTTTGGTATCTATAAATCATAAATTGCTTCATTTGTGGAGAATAAACAATACATCCTGCTTTTCTGAGGAGTTATTACTTTTTTCTTGCCTAACATAGTTGTACATTTGCTACTGCTGAGCCAATGTTTTGGGATAGTTTACTCTCACTCTGATTCCTGTTTCGTGACATAAATACTTCAACCGCATCTACCAAACTAATCGTGTGAAGTTGTCCTGAATTACTTAACTAAGGACGTTTATACAGAACATGGACAAATGCTCAGAAGATAAAAATCATGCCATTTTTAGGCATTAACAATCTTTGTACAGTCTTTACTAAAGTCCACTAAAACTGTGGTTGATGAGTTAGCATTAACTTTCATGTCTCTGTTATAATCCTCGACTTACTGTTGTATGTTGGGCTTGATCCAAATTACCAAACCAGAAGAAAAAACCAGAACCGTCGTTAGAAGAATCCGTACTGTTCTTCAGCCTGTGAGAAACTGGTGATTACCTTCCGTTTTATAAATCGAACGTTGTCTGTCTGATGATGTTTAAATTCTGAATTCTTCCTCCTTTCCTTTTGGAATCCTTCCTCATGTCACCAGCAGCAGCGCATCAGTGATTGTGGGTGGTACTAAACTGACTCGTTCTTCACAGGAGGAAATAATCAAAAGAATTTTGCCACCCAATTCGTAAAAATTATGGTAAAACTGCAGTAAGACTTCAGATCCGTAAAGCTGCCCTTGTCGACCTGCAGCGATTAATACATTAAGTTTTTCCAAAAAATCTCACCACCAAGTACTCTTTCGGAAAGTTCTCGCAGGTAATTTTTATTTTGTCATTTTGTTATTTCCTTTCATCAATGTCGAACTGAAGGTAAAGTCGTAGTCATATAAAACGACTTAATCAGAAAGGTCTGTGTACACTTTTGCAAGATATTCTCGTACCACAGATCGATGACGGTAAAAAAAAGGCGCACAGCTTGCTACTTGACATGAATAGGTCATTGGGGTTAAACCTGAATGATGCTCGAGACTGGCTGAAAAGGATGGTAGCACTACATGACAAAATGCTGTTTGTTCTTGATCGATTTTATGGATAAAAGTACATCTGCCGGTGCAATTAGGTATTGGAAAAACATTTTACGAGCAGTTTATAATGGCCATCTTAGTATGTAAACTAAATAACCTGCTAATGATGAGGATTACCTCCTATATATTCATACGTAAAACTCTTTATGCTAAAGGCTTTCCAGAATTAAGAAAGAAAAGTAGTTTTATCTTAAGATCTGGTTATGTCTCGCACGTGTTATTAAGCGATTAGGTTTGGATAGAAAGCCACGGGAAATGAGGTAAAAGCGAATGGAAATAGTATGTACACTAAGTTACCCATACAGCAGAAAAAAAGGGTTAATTCAAGTCAGTTGCCATCGGCTGTGTTATTGAAACGGCAGATACCTTGGCGAAAAAAAATATATAATCCATCATTAGAATAAACCTCATCATATGTTTTTGAGCGGTGGTCTGTGTATGATAACATTTTAAAATGATAGTCTTGCTTTATAGTTCCTGCACACACGTCGTGCAATTGTCGAGGTGATAAAAGCGAATAACCTATTCGCAACAGATGAGAACGTTTTAATAGGAAGAATGAAAGCGAGCAGGGTACATTCGTTTGATAGAAAAAGCCGCGGATTATTTAAAAACAAGAGATGGTCCGTAATGTAAAATTTCTTTCACAAAAGCAATTTCCTTTAATTTTTTCTCATGAGATATTAATTAGCAGAGAGAAGTTTCATCTGCAGGGTATCTTGCTTCTTTAAGCCACATATCATGTTTTCCATTAATTTGATATGTTAGTTGAGGATGGGTTTTGGAAAAGAAGAAAAGGAGATGTTAAGTTTCACAAGGATGCACGGGCAGAACATTTATATTGTTATGTTTCTGAAAGAGATGAAGGATCTAAATAATATGATAACATACTCGCAGATAAGGAGTTTTATTCAAGTTTGTTACTTACCATTGTTGTAGACCATATGTCGAATAATCTATTTTCATGTTTACTGCACAGACCAACCTCAATACCACCGGAATAGTTGTAGGAGGTCCCACATATCCACTTAGGCGATTTATAGATCACGAATAGTGAATTGCTTTGGTGTTACTGCTGTGATACATTCTGTATAGATGACGGCATTTCAACAGGAAAAATGCCTATAATAGGCGAATTTAAGCGTTTTTCAGATATTTTCCCGGTGAATTAGCGTCATTCGCGTTTCTTTAACTGTACAGATATGAAACATGTTTATTCTTACTGGAATCAGGCACATTATATCCCAAACAACCGGTTTATTAAAATAAAATGTGTTAAATCAAAAGAATTACAATTCATAATTCGGATTACGGAACGTCGGAACTTTGAAGTCGCCACCCAACACGGCTACGTTTTGACGTTGCTTGGAAGTGCTCAATGGTATTTGTTTGTTTGTTTGTTTGATATGTCACGAAAAACTGCACAAGAGATTGTCTAATCTTTTCCGGAAGCCTAGACCAACTCAGATTAACAAAAGCTCATTGACTATTCAACAAAGATCTTCATCGAACCAGATATAGTAACTAGACACACAAATACTCCACAGGAATGTAAGAAGTCGCTAAGGAAACTTATCGTGGATAACTAGCATTCAACCTGCTATGTTTCTAAGCTTTTATCTAATTTATTCTGCTTTAAGTTACGCTTATCTAAATTAAGCTTTATATTTTGTTATTTTCAATTTGTTAAATTTTGCAGGACCTACCAAAAAACTCTTGAGGGATGTGGGTGCCCTGAATAAACATTCTTATCATCATTATTATTATCGTTATCATTATCATTGTCATTGTTATCATTATTATGAAAACTGTTCATATCTGAAGATGTTGTAGCAAATGATTTCCCAGGCGCCGAGACACAACAAGTTGCCAAAGGAAACATTGAAACAGGCTTTGACTTGCATTTTGTCTCCATCATTATCGTTAATATTATCATCATTGTTATTTTGTCACTCACAACGACATCAATGGCAGTTATCAATTCATCCATTCATCCAGTTACTTCCTGTAACCTTTTGCGTGAGATATTTGCAGTTCCAATAAGAGCTTTCTTTTGCATTTTTCTTACATCTGCCTTCCTAATCTTAAGCCAATGACATAGACTTCTTAATTTTATTTCAGAATCATCCTCAGGGTAATATGAAATGATAAATTTACATTTAACCTACACTGCTGAAGTCAACTGAAAAAGTTGACTCGAGCGGGATTTGAATTCGTACCTTCGGGAATCCGGTCCGCCGCTCTACCTGTTGAGCTATCGAATCTTCAGGGATTGGCGGCGAGTTATTATCCAGCTTAAGTGTACGAGATATTCTCGCAACAACTTAACGTTATCTGATGTCAACTTTTTCAGTTGACTTCAGCAGTGTAGGTTAAATGTGACTTTATCGTTTCATATTACCCTGAGGACGATTCGGGAAAAAAACGAACATTGTCGTGAATTAAATTATACTCAGAGTGCTTCATTAAGCTATACTAAACAGATGCACGCTAAAATTAAGAATCATTATCTCACATTGTTCATCGGCCGAGAAATGTTTTGTCCAAAAAGTGTCTCCATTTGTTAACTCCATGTGATATCTTAGCTTTAAACCCTATCGCCGAACAAAATGAATATAAGTGAAAGGAACTACACTAGAATGGTGATGATGATATGGATGATGATGTTTACTATCCACAAGAGAAAAACAGAAAATACACATACGTACAAGACAGAATAATCATAATGAAGACTAATGAAGACTAATGTAGTGGGTGGTCATTAAGAGATTACCTTTAACAGTAAAAATCAGAAAAGCAGCAATCTAATCTGTGTACACTAATATGTAAAACTATTTAAATACAGACGATATTATCCAGACATACACGCCCAGGCCAATAAAGTTGTCTTCAAATAAACTAGTGAGTATAAGCCAATTAGATAATTGTTTAGTTTTCTTTTGAAAGAGGTTCTACTCGAAAATTTGAAGGACCCATTAGTGGTGTTCCAATTTTATGGTCCATAAAATCTGACGTTGAAAATCCCGTAATTTGTATGAATTGAAGGTAATGAGAAAGCCGATTTATAGATGCTAAGTGTGTCTTATAATGTTCCTTATCTCACGACACACTCACAATTCATTGTTTCAACACAAGTGTTAACTCCTTTATTCAGCTCATTAGTATTCAGGAGTGTGATAACCTTACAAAACAGTGCGATTACTACTTACGACACTGCTTTCTTTTGAAAGAATTTGATAACCACTTATTGCATGCTAATGAGCGTATGTCTTAATTTCTACATACGAGCAAACTCAATCTACAGAACGTAGAGAGTGTAGGTGTTTGCGTAGGTGTTTAGCCTTTCGTTGTCTTAATTTCTAATGACCAACATATTCTTTACCGTAAAGCAAAAAAAAGATCCATGTAATTGTGGGTAAGTCATGAGATAAGATGGTTAATCAATGTTCACTCGTGTAACAAAGGATTTAACATCACTCCGGAAGCTTGAACGTCCACTCGAGGCCTACGGCTCTTTATGGCCGTTAGTTTGGCAAAGGGGCTCTGCCCTGAAACGCAGAGTTTAGTCAATAAAGTTTTTTTATAATCAATCTGTACATACACACACACACACATACATACACACACATACACACACACATACACACACACATACACACACACATATATATATATATATATATATATATATATATATGAATAGATTATAGATATATAGACCTGAAAAAGGGGCTGGTCCCCGAAACGTACAGTCAAATAAAGTTTAGTTTTTTTCGAAGTTCATACATTTATTATTATTATTATAATAATTATTATTATTATAATAATTATTATTATTATTATTGTTATTGTTATTGTTATTGTTATTGTTATTGTTGTTATTGTTATTATTATTATTATTATTTCACCTACGTAAAAAAGTCACTACAGTCTGTTTCATCTTCTGAAAGAATCTTCAGGTGACTGTCCCCTTTTGAGGGAAGTGACATAATGCTATTTGCTTGATCTGTTTGGTATTAAGCCCTCTTTGTATTTTGTAAACCAAAACGTTCACGTATATATATAAATATATATGTGTGTGTGTGTGTGTGTGTGTGTGTGTGTGTGTGTGTGTGACTGTAAATAGCAGTTACTTTCATCCTGCTCATCAGCACTACACTGATGAGGCCCAAAAGGCCGAAACGGTTCCGTCTGTAGTTAGATATATATACATATATATATATAGATAAACAAGCATTACAGCTGTCGCTTACTTTGAGGGTGTATATCTAGCTTAGACCTTTCAAAAACATTAATGGATGACTTGCATTATAATTATATTAAAAAGAAATATGGAAATAAATCTAAATTGCTGTTCACTGACAAAGACAGTTTGACTTATAAAATTGAAGCTGATGATGTTTATAAAGATTTTTGGAATGATGAAGATTAATTTGATAATAGTGATTATCCGCAAAATTCCCAATATTTTGTTAAGTCTAATAGAAAAGTCATTGGTAAGTTTAAGGATGAAACAGCAGGTATTCCGATAGTTGGATTTGTTGGTTTAAGGTCTGAAATGTATTCATACAAAAAAGATGATGATAAAGAAGAAAAAATAGCCAAGGGAATTAAAAAGAATGTTGTTAAGAAAAATATTAAATATGAAATAAAAGCATCAACTAGGAAGTAATGAAATAAATGAAGTATCACTTAGTTGTTTTGATAAGAGGAATAAAATGATCGTGTTAAAAGTTATGAATACGGACATTTTACAATCCCACATTGAAACAATTTTCATTAGATTTTGAAACAAATTTCATTAGATGCCAATATTTGATTAGTGTGTTAAATACAATGCTACTAATATGACGTCATAACACAGCTGTGTAGGTTAGTATATAACACATGTGCTGCAAGTACTGTTTAATTCATGTGTCCATTCATCATAATACAAGAACAACACATGTTCCTGTCTTTGATGTCGCTACAAAGCTGTTCCATCAGGTATATTCCAGTATTTTCATTCATTTGATTTCAGTATTTGATTAACGTGTGTTAAATACAACGCTACTAATATGAGATCACAACACAGCTGTGTCGGTTAGTATATTTCACGTGCCCTAGCTTACACGAAATGGGTTGGGAGTGGATTTTGACCACCGTTTTGAACTATGACCAACTTATGTTAACTAACTGGAACCAACCCCACCATTTGAGCAAAGAGTTTGGACCGCTCCTTGCAACATACAATTTGAGTTATTTGTTTGACCTGTATATTGTTGCCGTCGGCGTTCGACCATTTGTTTGACATTTTCAGGACTCTGATCATGTGACCATTTTAGGCCCCCTCCTTGAGTCTCATTTACTTGAACCAAAATATAATAATTACTGTCATATCAATTGATACACCAAAAAACATTTCTCTGACATTGTGCTCTAAAACCCCCTGACTGACGCTCCTAGGAAATCCAACATTTAGCTTATAAATATTCATTTCCCTTAACATATTGTTTAACAATTTTTCTGAAAATTTTTCAAGAACTTTTTCAACATGTATTTTAAGCTACTTTTTTTAAGCCTTGTTTTTGGACTATAAATAGTGGTTAAATACAATACAATGGAAACTCCGTAAATAGAAATCGTTTTTAATTCTCTGCGTTTCGACTATCTTGTGGTCATCATTTATCATTTACACATTCGCCCGTTCGGACTTCCTCAGTGTACTAAAATTTAAAATTTGCACGTTAAAACACGGATCCTCCAGACAAGTGGTATCATCGTTGGATAGCCAGATTTTTCATCATTCAACTATATACATATATATATATATATATATAATTAAATATTATATATATATATATATATATATATA
>JBAHVQ010000076.1:154279-170120 GCA_036872915.1 Nanipora kamurai
TTCACGATGATCGTACACAAAGTAAAACCCAACTGAAAAAGTGATGACCACAGTTGGATTTCGCTGAGGTGGGTCCACTGACCTAATAGGTAAGTTATTTGCATTCACAATTAAAAAAAAACAAAAAACACAACGAAACAAAACAGTTTTGGTAAAAAAATAAAAAAACGGTTTTCCTAAAAACTTGGCTATACTGGGAGATTTATATGCATATAATTTCACGAGAAAATTTCACGATGATCGTACACAAAGTAAAACCCAACTGAAAAAGTGATGACCACAGTTGGATTTCGCTGAGGTGGGTCCAATAGCCCTAAGGTGAAAGTTAAAATTCGCTAAGCGAAAACATTTTCGGCTCACTACTGCACTCGAGTCTAGACATGAATCTTCGCCTTGACTGGAAGAAGTTTCACTGACGACAAATGAATATAGTTTCGAGATTGTTTAATTATGAGCTTTTTTATACATAGGTTGCATTGGATGTTTGTTGCTTTTTCAATGAGATAGTACAATACTAAGTCTCTATCTTATCTTGAAATCACCATCATTCCTTTTACGCCTGGAATAAAAAAAAAGAAAAAAAACAAACAAATCAGATACATGACTATTTAAGTCGTCACTATCAAAATTGCTGGAAATTAAGGTACTTCAAGGCATTGTTTAGCGAATAAATAGAAATACTCCTATCATCAATTTCGTCGGTTTGATTAAAAGGCTTGTCTGGAGGTGCTCATAGAATTAAGACCAATGATCAAAGACAGATATCTCGTGATACTGGGGTCACGCGTCCTTCAGCCACGCTTTTGACGAGGATACTAACGCACGTCAAGCGAGATTTATCGCCTGAGACTTCACGCAACACGAATGCTAAGGATGCCTTTTAGTTGATAAGACCTAGATGATAAGCGTACGTATGTCAAGTTTGTTTACTTAAAAAAAAAAAAACAAAAAAAAACCAAAACAAAATTAACAAAAATCAAAAAATTTCTAAGCTCCAGACGGCGATCAAACCTGCGACCCTCTAATGAGAGAAGCTCTTGCCATTGATCTGCCGAAACTCAGACGGCAAGCCCAGAATGTTGCAGGCTCGATCCCCATCTAGGGCTCAGAAATCATATTTCTGAGTAAACAAGTTTGACGAACATCCATCCATCATTTGTGATACAGCGCAGCTCCCATGTGCACAACATTTGTCTATAATGTTCAGGTCGTTCGTGAGAAGCCGTCCCTAACATCGCAAACAACAACTTGTGAAGTTGCGACAGCTTTATTGTAAACCATTGCAAATAACATATCGCTAACTATCACAGAAAACACTTAGGACAGCATAAATTCTGTTATTACGTACAGCAACGGTCGATGGCATGACAAGTACACAACAACAGCAGGTAAAAGATGCTGTAACATTAACAGCAACTGCAGTGTACTCGCTATTTACACTCGCAGACGTCAACTGCACAGTCATGACTATATCACATAATAGTTACAAACTACGCACAAATCCTCTAAGTACGACATGCCACATTGATAATAATGATAATGACAAAAGTAATAACAGCAATAATGGTGATAATAATAATAATAATAATAATAATAATAATAATAATAGCAGCAGCAACAACAACAATAACAACAACAACAGTAGTAGTAGTCGTAATAGTAAAAATAATAATAACATGATGATGATGATGATAATCACTAAGGAAGTTGAGTGGCAATCATGGCTAGTCCGATGTATACGTTTTGTTGTTGCCAACCGATTCATCAGATCCCTTTCTGATTTTCTCGATGTACGGCGAGATTGCCACCATCATTTTTAGTTTAAACGGGAATAGGGCGTGATAGTAAACGAGTTAAAAAATCAACAAGGTCTTTGATGAGAAACGTCCCACTAGCCATGCTTGCTACACAATTCCAATAATGATAATGATCATAATGCCAGGCCATGAATACTACCCAACGACGGTAGTAGTATACTTGAATAAGTTACTTAATGGTAATATCATAAGCAAATGATTTTTGTTAACGTTAATAAAAAGATACTAGTGATGTAAAATTAAATAAAACTAAAATCTATTCATAAATATCAATAATACTTATTTGGTCATGATACTCATTATTTATTAAACGAGTGTGGGGCAAGTACGGGAAAGTATTACCCCAGGATTTCGTACAGACCGAGCGACGAAGGAGCAAGGTCTGTGCGTAAATTCCGAGGGTGAATACTTTCCTGTACAGACCGAACAAACGATGTTAATGAAGAGTTTATTATAGAGCCGGAAAATGTATAAATCGTTTAAATTTCGCGCCTGAAACTGCTAGCCGGTCTGTACGAAAAACTTATGGCACAGCTAGGCAGCCAATCAGCGCCCGTCATTTTGCGTACAAACCAGAAAACGAATGTTGCCATATAATAATACTATTTAATGACTTATTCATGTAATTCACCACAGTTGTTGTGCAATATCCAATGACTATTACAATTATTATTATCATTATGATCGTCATTTTTATTATTAGTACTGCCATTATTACTATCACTATCATTATCGTTATCAATATCACTGAATGCTGAACACAAATCTTGTTCAAGTGGTCAAACGGCCAGCGAACGTTGGTCAAGCTTGTGTTCTCAAAAAAACAAAAAAAAAACGATTCCTGAGTCCTAGACGGAAATCGATAAAATATCATTATCAATATCATTGTTATGATTATTATGATTTCCATTCATGCTAATTATTTGTGATCGAGTCATCGCAAACTGCTTGCCAATGTTTTCGACGGACATACGACTACATGAAAATAACAGACTTTATGCAGGTCTGACTCAAGACTGTTGGCAAGAAGCTGATAACACGAGCATAAGGCGATGTAATACTGAGAGATTTATTAGGAATTGAGAAACTTAACCTTGGTAAGACGGAAATCTTTTCAAAAAAAGAAAACAAACAGCTATTAAAGATCACATTTCTTATCAAAAGTTGCTGTCATTGTGTGTAGTTTCTCAGACGTCTAATACCATTTGTTCTTCATATTAACGAGTTCTTGAGTTCTTCCACATGGTCACTCCTCATTCTAAAACTTGACTACATAAGGACTAACGTTATGATAAGGTTAACAAACGTCAACATACCACATCTGATGAAGTAGGGGATCTTTAATGGCTGTTTATTTTCTCTGCTATACATATTTCCGTATGACAATTAAGTTCGTTAGTTCCATACAAATCACGGCATTTGACAAAGCACATTGATTTTAAGCATTTCAATAGAACAACATATCATTTACGTCTTAATGAATTATGGATGTTTTTACACCTCTGAAACCCTTCAAAACGGCTCTGGTCAGTTTGTTAACATTTAAACGACCGCAAATGTTCTACGTACTGCATACCAACGTAGTCATGAAACCGTGGAAATGCTCTGACTGACGTGCTGGGTTGAACTGCGACGGCATTGAAAATACTCTTGGGACTACAAGTTGTTCCTTTTGTTTTGAACGAAAAATTCCATTGTATGAAGACGTTGCGGTAGACGTTGCCGTTGTGTTTGCTTAAACTCCCTGATGTTCCTGTCGGGAGTCGTTGGGACTCAGTTTTTTTAGTTCTGTTATAAAATAATTTCGTTAAATCGTTAGAAAAATACAGCTCGATTGGCTGGTGAAGCATGTGTTACAGTCTAGGACCACGCGATGCCCACGCGGCCTTTTTAAACAGTTCGTTGGCGTTTTGGCGATGAAATTATTCATCGCAGGCCACACAGCCAATAGCCAATCAGACTGCGTGTTGTTACCCAAATATCTTATAAATCATCAAAAAAATGGAGAGAACAACCTGAGAATAACTTTTCTGAGCTTAGAAGCTTCAAGAGCATGCACATTTAGAACTACACACACCGAGCGACCCAAATGTGGTACAATATCAGCCCACAGCGTCCATCTCCCAATTTTACCAGATACACATAATCTTTCTACAATAACAATTTAATGCATTGTGTCGAATTTTATCTTAATTCTTTTCAAAATTACGAATGCTAAAAAACAAAATGTTACTGTCGTAAGCAAAAAATTTACATTAAACGGTCGTTCCTCGATTGTACGTTCAGACGGAAAATGGCTTAGCTCTATACTTTTACACGATGCTACCTCCAAGTTCACAGCTGTTTTCAAATGAAATTCTGATTACCGGTGATATGCTCTAACTATTGAGCTTCACGGATTCAGATGTTCGAACGAACCAGTCCAATAAGTACTGTAACCTTCGCCCGACTATCTGAGTCCGTGCATTTAAGAATCTGTTTTAGTAATTACATGCTGGAGACCTCAAGGTGGCTCCATACAGTTTCCCGAAATGTGGAGAATGCAAATTGAGACCTAAAAACGTGAGTATATTAAATTTCGGAAGAATAAAACTATATGTAACACATAGAAACACATTCTAAGTACCTAAAAACATGACGAAATAAGGAGTCCAGGTCGTTGCTGTGGCTACAGAGGCATCCCATTAAATCTAATTTATTACGAAAAAACTTTGATGCCTAGAAGGTGCTTCAGAGAGAATAAAGCTCACAAGCTAACATTTTTATCTGCCCCTCCAAGACAAAAACAGTAACTTAGTGAGAGATTAAATGAAAGAGAAGCGCTCATTGATTCCATAGGGATAAATGGTTCCAAAGTTTGAAAATGAGACGTCTTTCTTGTCTATTGCGGCTATCGTTACTCCCGAAAATTTGTGAGATGGCACAGATTTTCATATCTGTAAACGAATGGTTAGTGCTATTAAAATGCCGTGAAACGGGTTTATCGACATCATTGTTCTTTACGGAGCGAAGATGTTCAGCAAAAGCGAGCTGTAATTGGTCGCTGTAAACCTTCAGCCAATCACCGTAGGTTACTCGAGCCTAGTCTTCCTGGGGTTCCTGCAGTGGAATTTTTTTTAAAGGCTGTCTTCCATTAGACAAATTTTTTTTTTGCTTTTGTCTCACGGGATCACACTTGGTCTTAGAAAAATCTATTTAATTTACGCAACGAAATGTCGATCAGGGAGGAAAAAATCGCCTAGTTTGAAAAGCAGGTAAACATTTGTCAGAAGCTTTGCATTGTTGTGTTTTACTGTCATGAGAACCTCACTTACTATGGAAGTCAATCTTCTCCACTATGTTCTTTGACTTGATGTGTTCTTGGTTACCGATAAATACCTTCCCGTCTTGTCGTAGATTCCAACCACGAGATGTAATCCACGCCTGAAGTTCATCACCTTAACCAAAACAGAAGATACATATGTCAACCTACAGTACCTTAAGGCTCGGTTCATACAGAAACGCGAGCGTTTCGTTCCGTTTCGAAAACTGGTACGGAGAAGGGCTGCGTTCACACGAGATTCAACGGTCAAATTCTCTCGAACTACTCTCCTATGAACGGCAAAATAGTTGGGTTTTTGATCAATAAGAATAGGTTTAAGAAAAGAAATATATAGAACATCGAAGAAATCGTATCGCCTGGCGAGAACAAGTGATTTTTCCGTTCCGAAAATTGTGGAATTCGATAAGAAAACGGTATGAATGATCGGTGATGAATTTATGCTGGTGTAAAGGTGATGTTACACAGGACGATTTTGACGCCAATTTTATCGATGTTGCCCTAAACATCACCGCCAGGAATTGTCTCGAGTAACGTCACCGTTCTATGGAAGCCACAATGTTGTGAGGATTTCAAGCCAGGTCAAAGTTGTGCAACAACCTTGCCGTAAGAACGTGGCATTAAAAATCGTCCGCAAGCCCCATGGTACACTTATCGATTCCTTGTGGAACATTACTGCGTTAAACCATAACCAGCCGACAATTTTAAAAAGTAAAGTATAAAACATAATCCGAAAACTAACATCTTGAAAGTTGAGATACAAGTTAAAACAAGACGAAGACAGGTGCGGTAATATTTCGACTTTATTGCAAAGTCATCATCAAACCAACTAAGTCGATAATGACTTTGCTCAATCTCAGTTGGTTTGATATTACCGCACCTGCCTTCGTCTTCTTTTAACTTGTATCTCAACTTTCAAGATGCTAAGTTTCGGATTATGCTTTATACATTACTGCGTAAAAAATCGTTGTTCGCACCTTTAAACTATGGAAGCTTCGATATCGCGTTCCGTTTCTTACAACTAAGCAGGAAGAGATGATCCAATTTGGCTTTGGCAAGTTCTAACACGAATCGTTCAAATTGTCGGAAAGTATAAATAAATCTTATTATTTGTTAATTTGACTTCGGAAATTGCAGTTTGATACTGTTAAAGGCTTTGATGTATCCTGATGAAAAACTGTACTCCAGAAGGAACTCGAACCCGCAACATGAACGCTAGCTTGAGCACGTCTTATACGAACATCAAGAAGTTTAAATACTATTTAGTTTCTGCGGAATTAGACAACATCTGGTACACAAGCTATAGTGCAAACCAAAAAAGTACTGGTTTGTGTTTGTTCAAAGGAGTGCAAGGTGACTTTACAATTACATGATGATAGGAATTCCTCCTCGTTCCAAAGCTTATCATGGAAAGTAGCCATGACTCCAAAATATTCATATGTACTGGTAACAAACACATTTCCAATAGTTTTATGACAAATATGATTATCGCTTTGTTGCAATATAAAAGATATACCCTAATATAATGGGATAAGTCACAATGCCAGAAATAACAGAATTACAGTCGACTCCCGGTAACTCGAACCCTCGCTAACTCGAACCTCGCGCTAACTCGAACCAAAATTGATTTCCCCTTGATTTCTGAAAAACATTTACAGTAATTTTACCCTCGATAACTCGAACCATGTCTGTCAATACCTGACAAAACAAAACAGTGTATTATAGTTTTAAACATTGAATTTGTTATGAAGTCTATTTATACTACATCAAACATGTCACTCCATTTCAGGTTTCTCTGATTTAGGATACACTTAATTACATGCACTGTATGCTCATAAAGCCTTACTCCTTAGCTCCTTCTTCAAAATGTCAATGAATTTCTTTTGTCCCTTGAATTGCAGTGTGCATGGCACTTGATTAACAAATATATTGCTCCAATTTCACTCGACTTCTCTATACTGTAATTAAGATTGATTAAAATGTGCTCTGTATGAATAGAATAACAGTGAACACCATTTTTTCCTTATTTCCGGAAGTTTGTTCTCAGCTCAGTTTGTGCTCAGGTTCGAGTCCTCGTCTGGAGTTCAATACGGTTTGATCAGCAAGATACATCAAAGTATCAACAAGTAACGCATCTTTTTTCCCAAAGACTTATGTTGAAATTTGCCAAAGCCAAATTGGATCTGCTGTTCCAGCTTAGTTGAAGAAACGGAACGCGATTCCAAAGTTTCTACCAATTAAAGCTGCACATCGAAATATGCAAAGTTCTGCTACCTAACGTTGCTGTTAGGATAAACGTGCGGATGAAAAAAAAAAGAACGTAACAAATAAGCTTGTGCTTACCTTCCAGTCCTCCAAGTAGGTCTGCCAAGAGATGAACATCAACACTTTGATAGGTGATACTAAGCACATCGCTAATATCTATGGATAATACAGTGTAAAAACATCTCAGAAAATACTTGAACTTCAACGAACAAAAAAAACCCCGTCTCAATGTTTGATCAGATACATTAGTAATTTGGCAAGGGAGTTCTATAAGACAAGAATAAACAGAAGGAGAAATTTGGACAACAGTTTATAATGTTAACCCAATGGCAAGCAGACTCGCTAAACAAGTCTTTTTTGGAAACGACATGTAAACGTTTGTCAAGCTTGTGCCCTCAGAAAAACGATTTCTCAGCCCGAGGTAAGAATCGAACCCGGAACCTTCTGATGACCGGTAAGATGCTCTAACCATTGAGCTACCAAGACTCTGATGGTGAGCTAAGGCGCAGGATTGTCATACTGTACGTGCTGCCTACGGCAGAAACCAGCTCAGTTCCTGTCTGGGGCTCAGAAATCGTTTGTCTGAGAATACCAAGTTGACGAATGTTCACATGTCTCCTCCACCAGTGAGAATGGTCACAGCTGCTTCATACAGGATAGTTTAAATCATGTACCTCAAAAATGCTCTTGGTACACCAGAACTTGTAAATATTAAGCAAACAAATTAAAACACAGTGAATATGATTACATGATCGGATGGCTTCTTCAAAACCTTTAACACCTTCAACAAGCTCAGGACATCCATGTCGAATTTCATGCTAAAATAAAAAGAAATGAAATAAATCATTAGCAGATAAGCACCTTAGACAGTCCAACTTCTTTCTACGCTAGTCATTTAAGACCTCTTAGCCATATCTAATCCAAAAGAACCAGAACAACAAAAATGATTGTTCAACATAATTAATCAACGGTAAGATACAAGTTCACGGCAACCACGTGAAATTTCCGACATACCAAATGCTACTACTGGTTTGTAGATTTTATGAACGTAACTTAAAGAAATTACGTAGGGTCGTGAACTGTAATTTCTTTAAGTTACATTCATAAAATCTACAAACCAGAGTAGCATTTGGTATGTCAATAATTAATCAATACTTCAACTATAGAGTGCTTCAGAAGATGCACAGTCCACAAATACTCACACACGGAGTCCATGTGCTTTAAACCTACCCAGAAATCCTTGAAGTGGCATGTTTCCATTAAATCAGCAAGATATATAACTTTTTCAATGGATTTGTCATGCTGAGCAGTTAAGAGAAAAAAAAAATGCACTGAAGCCAGACCCCTTTAATACTACAACATACACTGTACATTAAATTATTTTCATACAGGTAGAACATACTCACAGATTCCTGTAGTATGCTATTTTCAACCACTGCACACTTCTAATTTTTTTTGTTTTATTGGTTACAACTTTCAAACTGTACTACGGTATATGCTATATGCTTGATCAGTAATCCTTGGCAAGTATATTTGTTGCCAGCCTTGAAAGTGTCAACAGTTTGCTAGCATTATACAGTATAAACTTAACAACTGCCACAATACCTACAAGATACCTTAATTAGAATAATTTGTCAGCTTATCCTGCAATCTACCTGTAATGTTAGTTACGGTAGTGTGAGCAGTTTCACCAACACTAACCCAAACTGTGAGTGCTTTCAATGACACCAGCTAACAATCAGGCTGGTAGATCTACCAGCCAACATTCATCAAGCTTGCTATCGCAGAAAAACAATTTTTGAACCCTAGATAGGAAACAAACCCTCAACCTCTTGATGACTAGTGAGATGCTCCAACCACAGAGCTACCAAGACTCAGATGGTGAGCTAAGGTGCAGGTTCACCATATGTGATGCCTAAGCAGAAGCCATGATATGATACTAATAATGGAAATACTGTATGCTGAACACTAATGTTTTTTAGCATACTGTATAATCAGGCAGGTAGTTGCTCTGAAAATGACTTGAGCCAACAGGTTGAAAGCTCAGCATGATTTAACTAAAAATTGTGGTGTTCTTCTATCCTACATGTACATTTACATTGACTCTTATCACCATAAAAACTTTTAAAAAATTATTTACCATTTGCCTTTAACCTCAGAACTTAAGATAACTGTACTGTAATTCAAAGTCTTTGTCGGCAAATACTGTTGGCAACAACACAATTTGTAAAATAAGGATACCATATGGTTGTCATCAATTAAACACTTGCACAGATAGAAGTCAGTTCTTGGAAGGTTCATTAAAGCTTTGAGAAGTGTTTGGACAACAACAGCTGTCTGATGAAGACTTGGAGTAAACTGGTAACTAAATGGGGAAAAAATCATCTAATTAAATAAGATAGTAAATTTATTTCACTAATACTTCATTAGCCTGTGCACAGACTATCGAAACAAATAAAAACAGAGTCTGTGTGTTACTGTTGCTAATTGTGTTCCCGGTCACATGTTTTTTCCCCAAGTTTTGTGGAAAGGTATTCGATTGGTCTTTTAAGTAATTAATATTTTTCCCATGATCAGGAGAAAAGATTAGGGCAGGACTAATCAGACTGTTGTCAGAACATCAAATAACTTTTGGCAAACATGCATGTTTGAAACCTGAACAAACATTAAGAAAATCTTTATACAGACAGTAGAATATCTGCTCTTTAACAAGCCATTATACTTCATGTTAATGTATTTAAATTGATATAATTTATGCAAAATCCATGTGACCCAGAAAACAATTATAAACTCCAACACACAGATGCTCTCACCTGCAAGATGAACAGTGGCTGTGCACAGGCTAATACTTCAGGAGTGCATCTAAATATTCAATGAAATAATATCACACAAAATGAAACCCTTTCCCATATCTACTGTATAGTACATACCTTTGGAGCTGAACTGGTTCAATTTTTAATACAAATTGGTACAGTACGTGACATTGCTGCTATATTGAAATATATTGCTTATTTGCAATAATAAATTTATTGACATGGACATTAGAGTTGGATGGATCAGTTGATATTATCATACTTACAGTTTTAACACAGCTAAGTTGGCATCTAAATCATATTTATTTTCACATGTCTATATCACACAAAAGAAAGGAAAAGACCAAAGGTCAAGGTGCTGACACAATGACTCCCTCAGAAATCCGGACATTTTCCCATTCACCCCTCAGAAAATATTCAATGATTGAAGGATGCCGATGCAGTGCCCCCCTCAGAAATTGTGTTGGAAGAACCCCTTAGAAAATCTTATCCATGGGGGTGTGGATATATTATTAAATGGAATGACCCCAGGACATTGGATGTGTTGGTACTGGGTTTTAAAGAATGCAAATAATCATAGACCTTATACAAAAATGGAAAACTATTTACAATTCTTTCTTACGAGAAAATTCTTTTGAATTATCAAGCCCAGGACGAGTCAAGTTAGGCTAATGCACATAAAAGAATATTAAATCGGCGGCCATTTTTGCATAGGGTATGTAGTGGTGTCATAAGAAAAGCGAGGAAACTAGTTGTATAAACGTAATTTAAAAGGACCCATACAAAGCATCGATCATTACATGGCTACATCGTTCTCATTAAATCTGTAATTCATAAAAACATGTTACCTGTAACTGTACGTAAGATTCTAATTGTTGCAGATTTTCTGGGTTATACCTGCCAAAAACAACAGTTGAGGACAACAAACACATCATTCTGCGATCGTGAAAACGTACATTAGTTAAAGGAAACATTTTCCAAGCATTTCACCGGCAATTACTAATTTATTTACCTATTAATTCCTTGAAGAAGTATGCTTATCTCTTCTCTAGTGTCTTCATAATCCGCCATCTTGATTTTACAGTCACGTGGTCTTTACCTATTCGAAACGCTCGGAAATTATCGCTGACAATCGAACTCTATCCAATTTCGTATGTGGCACTTGGTAGGAGCGCGGGGCAATGGTGATAATGCTTCTTCTCCACTAACGTTCATTGGCGCAAAACATAAGAAATGCATTTAGCGCACTTACTAACCTGTTCGTGAAAGTACAAAAGGAGATTGACACTTTGACAGAACTAGCCCGTACCGACCAATCTTCGGGTAATTGTCGTTGTCGATTGCTTCCGAGCCATGATTACTTTCTCAATAGCTGTTATTACAGTTGTCAGCGGTTTGGCCTGTAAACGAGGCGAAAGGTCATTTCTGTAACGTGCTGACCATTGACCCTTTCGTCTCGTTTGCATGCTTGTAAAACAAAAGAATATTTAACTGCGGGCTCAACTGTAATAACAGCTATTAAAGTGTCATTCATACAATTGAATATCACATATCGTAGGGCAACATGGTTCGCGTTTGTAAATATTTTATCCTTTTGCTTTTTGTCATTAATACCGTTCCTATAGTCGGGGATGCCGCGGAGGAACCTCAAAAAGAGTCTCCATCAGCAGCTGAAACTGAAAATACCAACTTAAATCGTGACGAATCCGCCAAAACAGAGAATCCCAAAGAGCATGCCAATGGTTCTGTGTGTTCCTACTGTTCGTATTGTAAGGTATGTGACCACCAGAAATTCCACCAACTATTTTCTGAATATATTCGGTTTAAACCCTGAGCTAAGAACTCTTGCATTTCGTCACCAATAAGTTGCGTTGAAAATGTGTATAAATGTGAATAAATTGGGAGAAAATGTGAGAAATATTTTCCCGGCTGTTGACTTCCGGTAACCGTTAATTGATACTACAGCTGCTCTTTTTTGAGGGCCAGGTGTCTACACTGTGGCACAAGGTCATGCCTGGAGGGACACCTCGGGAACTTCTAGGATCCTTAAGGCTGGCCTCCAGGCATGACTGCTTGCTGTATTTGGTTGTCATCACCCATTGAATTTCCTACTGTATTTTTTCATATGCACCTACTCAAATATGTATTAATGCTAAATAGATTTTTCAGTCGAATATCAGTAAGAACAAATTGAGCAAGCTTAGCTTAGAGTTTGTTTATCAGGCCTTTTTGATACAGTGCTTAAGGGCCTGTATGATTTAATTTTGATCGATGCTCTAATCCTCGTTTAGTCTGGTCAACTCCTCATTTATATTTGAGGGGGAGGGCAAGCATATTTTGACGTCCAGTTATTTGTAGTCTGTATGCAGCCTTTAGGGAAAACCTTGATTTCCAGGAGAAATTCTTTTTATTTTCAAAGTTGCCTGTCACTTCATTGAATTTAAACACAAGTGGTAGATCTTTTTGGAAAGCAGTTGAACAATGAACAACAAGTTTCTAATTTCAGAGCTGACATCTATATCTTGTCTTACAGATACAAGAGTTATATCCCCTTTCATTTGTAATATCTCTGGACATAAAATGTGTTTGAGAGTAGGCATTTTTTATTATGACCACATTGTTGCACAAAAGACCAAGGTTTTGTGCTCTAATTTGCAATCTCTACAGGAATTTGGGTTTTCCAGCTAGAAACTTGCACAAACATGATATTCCTGTCTTGTGTTTTCATCAGAGGTGACTGTTCTGAGTATGAGGTCCCTATTTATATTCTCAGAGAACCAATCTGATGATGTTATCTATCAATGAAATGCAAATAAGCATATGGTAATAATTCAAACCACCTGCCTGAAGCAGGGGTGCTATTGATATGCCATGCCTCCAGACAGTGTGTCTGATGATAACCTGGACTGGTGGTAATTCCATTTATTTTAGAGTTTTCCCATGCAGTTTTCTGGTTGCTTTGACATGCATGTTGTGACAAAGCAGAATATTTTCCTTTTTTTTGGTGTGGGGAAGAAAACTGCCTTTTGGTGCACTTAAGTGTGTTCCAAACTGTTTAGTCTGGCCAATGTACTCCTGATCACAGTCATTACACAGAATGGAATAAATCGCATCTTTTCTCTAATCCTCTGTGATACGATCCTTAGACTTTGCAAAAGCCCAGTTGTTAGGCTTTGCATGGAGCTTTTGCAAAATCTTTCTTTTATCTTAACGTATGACATGACCATTAGGTACTCTACCCCTTTCCTATACTGAAGATATTTCAATGTTCCTTGTAATTTCAGTTTTGCAAGTTATGTGATGCAGATTGCCCATGTACAAAAAGTAAATCTAAACCAAACTGTCACATGTGCGAGGCAAGTGATTTTTTTTCTGTTTCTTCCATTGAGTTTTAGTTTAGAAATATTACAGTAGTTCCCTGACATTTTTTGTAATTGTACCTTTTTATCTCTTTTAATACTTCAAATAGTTTGCAAGCATTACCACTACTTTTCAAGTAGTATGCTTGTACTGTATATTTTGATTTTTTCGTTTACCTGTTAATGGGGTTTTTTTAGTACTGCAAGTATTGTCATTTGTGCTCAGCTATATGTGATACAGTGTGTCAACCCGGTAAGTGGCAGGATATCTCTCTTGGGAATAATTACATCTTCTGTATATACTATAATAACAGTGATGATGATGATGATGATGATGATGATGATAAAAACAGCAACAATAACCTTTTTACTACATTAGCACCTACTATATTTTAAACTTTTATCAGCCAATTTTGTTCTGTTTAGGAATAGTCAAGAAGTGAAAAGATTAAAAGCCACAGGGATAGAAGCTAAGGGGTTTCTTTAGGCCTTAGATTATACCTGGAATGTATTTCTCAGCCATTTGAACCAAAACATTTGGAGGAACTACTTGGAAAAAAAAATCCTGTAGCTTTTAATGGGACTGTACATTTAGGTTCCCTACTGTACTGCATCATATAAATCTCATCTTATTTCTTGTACTGGGTTTTAGGTGGAATCATAGATACAGTTTCTTCTGCTATTTGGAAGTAAGTACATAAATCATAACCCATAAAATGAAGCACAGGTTGTTGACCTGCCAAAGATGCATTGCATTGCAGCAGGCTATTATGCACACAAAGATAAACTGTTAAGACACACCACCATTGCGTACTTGTCAACTTTCCCAAACCGGACTGAAGCCTTTTGACCTTATTTTTGCTTCTCATCAAATTCTTCTGGAATTCTCTACTTCTGGTGAATTTTTTAAATTAACTAAGAATTTTTGAAAATCAACTGGAAAATTTGTAATTTTAACAAAAATTTTCTGAATGCTAAAATCATATTGTATACATTGATGTCACTGTTTCAATTGTAACGACATGTAAAAATGTGTGCTCCCAAAGCTGAATTACGTACAATTTTCAGAATTTTGACATGGATTAAAATGGTTAAATCATACTGAAATAATTTGCTAATCTCCTCCCTGACCCTTTTTTCTGTTTTGTTCTGGTGCAAAAGGTTGAAAGGAGCTGGGGGGGGGACAGAAAGGTTACTGTACCCCACAGAGTCCCCTAGATATTTGTCCAAGATCACTGTAATTTTTGGTTCCCAAAGTTTGACAGGTATACACTATGAATTATTTTAAACCACTACAATAAAAGAACTACCAAAAAACAAAATAAGTCTACTTTAGTTAAAAGTTGATCAAGTGTTATTCTTGGCTGCAGTATTACCAGAGATTAAGGGGTGATTGAACATGTTTGGGTCGGTAGTAATTACTTATTTCTTATTGGCTAGTAATGGTAACTTTTCATTCCATAAGCATGAAAAAGCTTTAGGGCTGCTGAGCAAGTCACCTGTTCTACTTTTTTTATTTTTTGAAATGTTTTGTTTGAGATTGTGGAGGCATGGTTGTAAACCAAGCCTGAAGCTGAAATGAACCACCTTGATAAGTAAATATTTTATTACTTTAGCTCACTGCCCACCTTTGACCACAAGATGAAAAAAAAAGCTGATGATGATATTGACTCAGTAAAGGACTGGATAAAAGAGTACCTGTAAAAATTTGACTTTGTGAATGATCTCTCTCCTCCTCAGAGATTTCCATGGGGAACTGCTGAGACTCATGTAATGCTTGCAGGCAGTGAAGTAAAGAAATCAAGAGGCTAAATTTAAAATGTTTCAAATTTACATTTAAATTTAATAATATGCATAATACCAGGAGGTAAAAGTGGAATTTCATAATTCAATTATTCTCTTGATTTCTTCACTTCTACCTGCAAGCATTACATGAGTCTTAGCAGTTCCCCATGGAAACCTCTGTGGAGAAGAGAGGTGAATAAGTGTATTTTGAATGGTATTTTGTTTGTTTTTTGTTCAAGTACTGTTTGAAGTTGTGACTATTGTAAGTGTCTAATTAAATTTAAAATCCCTCAAATTATTCAAAGTATTTATGATTAAATTTTAATTTTTTGAAATAGTGGTTTCTGAATTAAAACACATGCATTTGACTAGAGTAGAAGATGAACTCGGGTGAAGAATAATGATATTAAAGCTACTCCGAGTGACGAACCATACCGGACAAGTAGAGAAAACTCTACTTGGCCCGGCAGGGATTCGAACCCG
>JBAHVQ010000076.1:175540-202161 GCA_036872915.1 Nanipora kamurai
GGGTTCGATTCCCGTCTAGGGCTCAGAAATCGTTTTTCTGAGTGAACGAGCTTGACGAACGTCCTCTAGTCGTTTGAAGGTAAATATCTTAAATATATTTTATGAAAAATTATAGCAACATTGTCGCACGGAAGACCGCGATTCCACAAATTTCCAGAAATAATATTCTTCCGAAAATGTGCAAGAGTAAGGTGAGCAGTCATTTTATATTGTCACTGACCCGTTGTTGGGGTCAGTGACAGAATAAAAACGAAAGAAAGATAATAGACTAATTCTGGTCAAGATGATTAGCAAGAAAAAGCGTTATATAACTTGTCGGATTCCAGGAGTCGGATCCAATGGTCCACATTTCCATTACTTACCCTGGTCGGAGCGTTTTCCTCCATTATAACAAGATACTGAATACCACAATCCTTACAATACGCCTGTATGTCATCCAACGACGAGTTGCTTAAGGGTTCGTACCAGATAGTCGCGGAAATATTTAACTGACGACTCAGTTTATGAACAATGCTAGTTCTCTGCTCTAAGAGCTGGTTCTCACCCGCTGCGCATACTAAAACGTCGCACATACGAGGCTGTAAATCGTCACGTTCTCGTTCCTGTAGTACTTGCTGAATTATCCTCTCGACGTTCATGCTGATCCCAACGGCTCCGTAATCTGCTGGAAGCTCTCTACCTCTACAGAATACTGAGATAAGTTTATTATAGCGTCCGCCTACGGCAAGTATATCGACACCACCAGACTTTGCCTTCCGTTTGTTTTCAGCTACGAATTCGAAAAGTGCGCCAGACATGTACTGGATATCGTTGACCAGACTCGGGTAAAGCATAACTTGAAGAGTGAGGCCCATGCAACGAGCGTACTGTACAATCTTCTCCAAATCTTGTATCACGCTGCGTATCCGATTGTTCACTGTCCGCCTTCCACGGACGATGTGACCCAAAGCCGATTTGGCCCCTTCAATCGGAGTCTCTGTCAGCAGCCATCGGCAAATGTTAACTATTGTCGGGTCACTTAGCGACAGGCTTTCTAAGAATTTCTTCAAATGTTCAAGACGATTCTTTTCGCGGCGTACTTCTTGGAGCAGGAAAATGACATTCGGGATTTTGTCCTCCGCAACACCATTCGCAGCGAGAATTGATCTAATCAGACTAGCGTGATTAATGCGAATGTAATAATTCCTGGAATCTAGGGATGAAAATTGTTCAATGACTTCTCCCACGATGCAAAGAATCTCTGCATCCGGCACGTGGTCCGAGGGCAAACTAGTCGCGATGTCAATTGCACATTCCCAGTGCTCTCTGGGATGCACGCCAAGGATTCGGGTGTCCCGGTAAACGTTACTTATAGAGTAACGCTTGAGGGAAGGAAAATTGTTTCTGGCAAGATAACGTGCAAACGATGTCCTCAAGTCGTAAGGAAGACTCAAAATGGCTCCGCTGTGGTCCATCACGGTCACCATTGTCTCCGCCTGGTCGTACATCTTTGTCTTCGGGACCAGTAACGGTGTGTTTAACATCAAGATACCGTGACGCCGAAACACATCCACGAGCTTGTCGTGCACGAGCTGCTGAGCAGCCGCATGTTTACAAGAGAACTGAGCTGTTACTAGTTCGTAATCATAGGTCAAATCAAGTTTGTTCTGAGCTATCTCCTGATTCATCATGGACGAAATCAAATTACGATAGCGCGTCGAGTTGGTCGTCGACAAAGTGTGATTTAAGATCTCTTCCAATTCGTTGTCTTCGATCTTTGGTGGAATATGTTGGCTTTTGAGTAGTTCTTGTGAAGTAGGTCGTTCGTCTGGATTATGGCGAAGTAGCCACCGAATGATATGAGCTTGCTTTTCAAGACGCTTTGTGTCAAAGTCCTCGGGCAGTTTAACTTTCTCCTAGCACAAAGAAATAATATAAAACTTAGCGCGGAAAAATTAAATAGCATTTACTTGACCTTTTATTGTTTGGGCTTACATAAGGTCTTCCCTTGACGAAGCCGTGGCCAAGAAAGAGTTAATGATGGATTCGTTTGCAGCATTTCCCTAAGATTTAAAAAAGACATTCACCCGAAGGTAGACAAAAGGAGGTTTTGGCAAATTAAAGTGTGCTTTCTTTCAGTTAAATGGCAACAAGCACGTAAAAGTACTGTATGGGATCATTGGCAAGTCGACGGCAGGGCACAGCAGCCCGTTTGGAGTTACCGTAGTTTATTTAGAACAACGAGGTATAGAAGCTTTCTCCAAGGCTGGCATAGCCGGTCGTTACGCTGAGGTTGCCAAAGGGAAACACTGGTTTATATTAAAGGATGTTGGTTTGTCAGTTCTGTATCACTTTGATGTGATGAAGAATATATATATATATATATGTTCTTCAAAGAACTGTCGCAGTCCGTAGCAACAGATGCGATGAAGCAACAGTCGTAATACAATATTCCGATATATGTTGGTATCGCTTCTAATGTTGTGATGCAGCAGGCAATTTGATATTATTTGTAGCTCAGTTGGCAGGTCCACGGCGTTCGTAGCTCAGTAGGCAGAGCACTGCACTAGATTCGCAGGGTCACGGGTACGACTCACAGCCGGGAGCCCCAGAGTTCCATTTTTCAATACTACTCCCGGTTTGGGCTTTAAAATATATCACTCTGACATTCGAAAATGCCCTTCACCAAATTGTAAAACTCATGAATACTTCATGAGGAAATTTCAAAAGGAATTAATGTTCAATCAGTGTGTGTAACTCGGATACAACCACTAGCGGTTGTATCATTTGATAGAGCTATTAGAGGTTGCATCCGATTCACATATCAATTCTGTTTCAACTCTCAAATTGAGCTTATCCTGAGTTAAAATTACCTCAAAGCCATCTTTTCACGAGTACTTTACAAGATTTGTGTCGGTGTTGTAGCGGACATACAATCACTTGCCTTCGGCTTGTGCTTGTATATCGGATACAACACCACCGCTCATGTTGTAAATAGATACCATTCCATGTTATCGAGCGTAAATGCCTAACATTCACTGATAACCACCATACCCTGCTTAAATAAAAGTAAAGGTCAGGTAAAGGTCTCTTTATTTACACTGGATAACCATATCAGGTACCAAGGCTGTTCTTCAAAGAGGCCCCGTAACGGCCACCTCTTTTGGGTCCAGTGTTACTACAGGAGAAACCGGAATACCCGACGAAAACCTGCGATGCATGGTAGAGTCGAACTGGACAACACTCTTGTCACATGTGACCAAGGTAACTTTAATCTGCAAACTGCACGGAGCCAGGAATCGAACCCTAGTAAGAGGTGAGGGACACGTGCACTACCACTGTGCCACCAGCACTCTCATTACCCCATAACTCCAATATGTGCACTAATGCACTCCACAACCATCAAGCTGCCCTTCTACCGCATTCTGAATTGACCAGACATTAGGCTTGACACAGAGCGTGCGTTTTTGCGTGTGTGCTTGGAGTCTCCTGCTGATAAACCCATGGATCTTGGGGGAGGAATACGGAAACAAGACTTTACTTACAGTTCGCAAATTTCCAAGAACTTTTACTCTTTCCATCGTTGTTTCTAACGGTGTGTAGCACATTTCAAAAAAGATGATACCAAGGCTGTATAGATCTACTTTTTGAGTATATTTGGTCCTGCTGAAGGCGTTTCCAAGCTCTGGACTGACATACAAGGCCGTGCCCACTTTCCCAGTCATGGATTCATTTGTGGGTGTGTTAGCCAGATTGGTCTTGGGTAGATCGGTCTTGGGTAGATCGGTCTCGACGTGCTCTCCTCCAGTGCCCTTCATAAACGGATGCGTGGTCGCTAAGCCAAAGTCCCCGATCTTGACGCGATCGTTGGAATCAAGGAAAATATTCACTGGTTTCAAATCACGATGGATCATACCCTGAAATTGCAATATTACACAGTTTAAAAGATTTTATCACTCAAGCAGAGATTTCACGTCAGACCGTAGTGTTTAGTTGCACCATTTATGCAATATTAAAAATGAAGACGGAAACAGGTGAAGCTGATAAGAGACTACAAAGTGGAAGACCATTATTCGGTGATGAGCAATGATAACACGGTTGCGGTTCGACTACCGTCTGGGGCTCTGAAATCGTCTTTCTGAGGACACAAGATCGACGAACGTTCACATGTCGACTATGCCACGATTTTTATGCAACATCGTGTAGCAAAGAAATCTTACCTGAGAATGAACATGTACTAAACCCTCTACTATTTCACGCAGTAGCCGCCAAACCCTTTCCTGATTATTGAACAACCCTTCGTCGATCACACTTCGTAGTGTACTTTTCTCACAGTACTCCATCTGTATGTACAAATACTGTAGCCCCCCTTGACTTGACTCGCTTGTTATCTCCTCCGTGGTGTAGTCGGAGTCCTCTTCCTAAAAAAGCATAAGGATGGTGTCTAATGCAGAGGTTTGTTAACTCGGAATCCCAATGACAATCCCTCCTTAAAATAGTGTTAAAGTAAATGTACCTAACTATGAAGTTGAAATATATTCTCCTACTCAAAAAATAGGACTTTTACTCAGAAAAACCAGGATTTTCTCCAATTCAGAAATGTTATTCACCAAACAGGATGTTTGTATTGGAGAAATGTTGCCGACGTCTTGACAGCACGGATCGAGAACGACGGCCGAAGTTCCTGCGGTCTCTTGACTGCACAGGGCAACGTTTTTCTAGCATTGTCGACTTTATTTTAGTAGACTATTTTATCTTTTCCCTGAAAAAAAAGCGAATTTATCTCAAACAATTATATAAAAGGCAGTATTTTACTGGTGTTTCTGTCACTAATAGCCATTCTGAGATTGTGCTCCCAGCATGGCAAATCAATAATCGATGTTTTTACTTTGATATTCACTGTCAAATAATCTCTTGGAAGTTGCTTTGTGTTTTACAATCCTCTCTTCGACAAGAAACTAATACTAATCCCTAAAACCCACCTCGCTTGCTAGTGAACTACCAAACTGTCTGTAGGAATCATCTATATTTCTCATAAACATGATGTCATCTGAAGATTCGTTAGGATTGGAAATGGAAGACAAGGTAGATTTGGCTGGGTTATAAAGGGCCTTCTCATCTGAACTAGAAAAGCTGCTTGAATCACTGTTATCGTAGTCCGTGTTCCTGATTTTTTCACTTCCCCAAGACGAATCATCACCTTCAGCGGCGCGCATACTTGGTGCTTCAATGTCATTTAATCTCATCAAACTATCTTCCGCAAGGTGTTTCTCTTTTGGTTCAATATCGCTTGACTTTACGTCACTCTCGGCGGACTGGCTACTTGACTCTTCCTCTACCTCGATCCACGAATTATAATACCTAAAAGCAAAGCATAAAGAAAATAAAGAAAAAATGCATTAGATAGAAATCGCATGGCTACAAAAACAAACATAGAGGCCAATCTTCAGTCTGCAGGGACCGAAGCACCTGGCCACAACAGGAATAAGAAACTACAACAAATGAAAAGTTGCTAGATAATTTTTAATAATGAATTTTTGCATATTTTCGAAGGGACTCATCTCTGCTCTGTTCAATGCTATCTTGCCGTACTGTATCCTTTTGCACTCTCTTTTCAATTCTGCTTTCTTTCATTTCATTTTGTTCCATTCTGTACTAGACTGTTCTGTCTTTATCATGTCCTATCGGGTGTGCTGACCTGACGATATTTTCATGGTTTAGTCTGGAAAGAAGTTTCACTTCTCTAGTTATTTTCCTGTTAAACTGGACACTCTTCGGATTCAAAGGAATTCGCTTTATGGCATAAAGACATCCATCAAGGTTGTTCCGAACCTAAACCAAAAGGTAAAACAGAAATTACGTTCTGTACTACTAAAAAGCCTAATTCAGGGGTATTTTACAAGTTCTACATCAGTACGCACGTTTCAACGGAATTTCAGGTGCTCACATAAAATAAAAAAAGCAGTTCCTCATATGTAGTTTCTCTTGGATATATTACTCTTGATATCTTAAGCACTCTTCATTGATAAATGTCAGTTGATTGGTCAAGCGATATGTCAGGACATGCATCTTGTATAACATTCCGATTTTCGCTGCTAATAAGCAATGAACTGAATATAACTCTTGCAATTCTAGTTTACTTGACCCAGTATACAAAACGCATGATCGCCTTATTTTGTTCGCTCTACGTACAAAGATTGGCGTAAGAGATGAGCCATGTCATTTCAACTCTACGGTTTCAATACTCAAATATCCAGCTTCAGGGTACAAGTTCAAGTTTCGTCATTTTCACCATCTTCCCGATGGAATCTCGACTCGAAACGTTTTTCTTTTTAAAATCTACGTTAAAATGTACATCAGAAAAGTGCTTTGTCGCGCGCGTTTCTTGTCACGGTTCGTTGCTTAGCAACAAACCGCGACCTCTAGTTTAGCAAGATTTTAGACTGTTTTTACCATACACTTGGACACCAACGAGTTGATGGAAATTTTAACAACAGCGAAGAATGCCTCACACCTTAATTACTGATCCAAAGCCTCCCTTTCCCAGCATGTGAAGCACTTCGAATTCACTTTTTAATCTTGATTTCCCGACAACATTTACAGAAGAGAAGGGAATTTCTGATATCAAATCAGTTGCAGGGACTGCATTTTCCTGAGCATGGGATCTTTGGTCTTTTGTGTTGCTGATTCCTTCTCCATCCTCTGAACCACTGTTTAAAGTGGAGTTGTAAGGACGTGCAGGTGCGATGAAAGAATGATTGAGCAACTGGTGTGCACCCCACTGATCGCCATCATCTGGGTAAAGACACCTACAGGGAAATAACAATAGAAGGGAACAAGAATGATTGAGTGGAAAAAGTACGTATGGTTGAGTAGCGTTATCATGCGAGAAGTGACGTAAGATTAAGTGACATACAGTGATGTGAAGTGACGCAATTTGCCGAGGGGTGACGTCACGTGAAGTGCTGTAAACTTAAGGCAAGGAACGCGAAATATATTGACCAACAGTAACGTTTAGTTTTGTGATCTAAAGGTATACGTAAAACTACGGAGGATGTAAAACAGTGATGTGATTTCGCTCGTTTCTGTACATAAATTGGAGTGACGTGAAAGCACGGAAACTACAAGACGTGAAAGTACCTATGATTTACTTAAGTTAACTCTTTTCCGGCGTGATCAGACCTCTATTATTTTACTCTGGCTAACGCCATACGATTTTACTCATTAAGCGGAGACGAAATGGTTATTCTATTTGAAATGACGGGATATAAAGGTCCGTAAGGGTTCAAAGCGTCAAGTACGTGAAATGACGTATAAATGCTGTAAGGTACATAAGATGACAAAAGCGAAGTCATGTAAAATTAGGCGAAGTGAAAGTGTCTGTAATAAATTGTAGCAAAAGCACGAAATTTTACAGACATCGAGGTGTGTTAAGTGGAGTGACATCGATGTACTTTATAGCGAAGTGACGAAAATTTGTAATAAGAGGAAGTCGCATAAAGTTGACTGTCAAAAGCGGCTGAAGCACTTGAAAGTTTGGAGTGTGAAGTGGAGCTACGTCGATGTTCATTAAAATAAAGGTGACCTTGCCAGGTTTCATATCACGCAGAAATCTGGTGCTACCGGAAGAAAGTGAGAAATATGCGCCGTGAACAAAATATGTGGCATTGGTTTTGTGTCTGCAAATCCCGTTACGTCAATTGGAAAACTGGTGGGAAATAACTTGCGACAAAAACGACCGACGTAATGTCTTAGTTTACGCCAAATATTTTTTACTTCCTAAAGGAATTATCGGTTACCCTCAGTTGTTTCCACAAGAAATCCGGTAATGCGCTAATGACGAAAAAATGATGTTAATTTGTCTTGTTCCTTTCTGAGCAGCCCTTACCTTGAGAAGAAATCTTGAAGTTCGGCTGGGAATGACTGTGATATTTTTGGTGGTACAGAACTAACAATGTCGCCTTCCAAAAGTGATAACATAAGTAAACCCTGTAAAACGAATCGTTAGCACTTCATCAATTTAAAAGACAGAGGATTGGTTTGACCTAAAGCCAAACTCCCTAATACGTTTGCAAATCAAGTGCAACTAATTTCAATAACGGTAAACTTTGTTTAATTAATTAACATACTAAATTTAAAATATCCATCCTTTTGGTATATTTCTGAGAACTTTTCGAATCTTGGGCACTCATTTTCTTGGAAAGTTTTCTTTCTCCATGGGTTTGGTAAAGATCACATAATCTGAATAGAAAAGGAGGAGAAACATGAGAAGGAAAGTGTAGAAACGTTAAAAATAAACCAAACAATATTTCTAGGAATAAAAACGGCAAAAAGGGAATAAAAGTCAGTCAATAAAAAAGAACGGAAATCAGCGTGTTGCTATACAGTAGATGGAAAACAAACAAAGCTGTGAAGAAAGTTCTTGGAATCATGCCTAGAAGAGATTCGTACCTTCTTCCGACACTGTAATCTGCAAGTCTTAGCTTTTTGTCCTGGTCAATGAAAACACTAGACAACTATAGGGAAATTAGAGGGATAACAATGAGACACAAAACATAAACTTGTAAGGAAGCCTGTGTCTGTAATTGGACTATAGAGATTAATAATTTATCAGACATACTTTAATATCTTTATGCACAATAGATTTTCCATGTAAATAAGCTAAGACCTCCAGTAGCTGCCATGCATATTCTTTTACAATCTCCAAAGGAAGACCTTCTGGACGCAGTTCTTTAGTCAAATTACCACCAGCAATGAATTCTGCTAAAATCTAGGTGCATGTGAATGATAAAATGGTGTAATTTTCATAATGTAAGTATATTCATGAAATAAAAGGAAAAACTTTTTTTTTATGAGTTGCAAATCAAATTACATCACATTTTTCACATTCAGAGCTCTTATTTTAAGGAATTACATCGTGATGTTGAGAATGAAGTTTTATTCACTTGTTGATAAGTACTGTATCAACAGCCCTCAGCCACTTGCTACAATGTATCAGCTGTGGATCTACAGTTTGGCCTGACAAGGGGGTGGTGCACATGAAGGTGACAAATAGCAGTCAGTATTTTTTCGTCCCTTTGCTTTTTAGTCTGTGGGTGTGCTACCTTCCATAGGGAATTTCTAACTATTTTGAGTACTGGCATGGTGTCAGTGCTTCCCAGGACTGCTACAGAAATTTTCTATACAGTACTTTCTGTGAGAGATGCATTTGCTGTGCAATTCTCTAGCCAAGAACAGAGTGGTCACCCTTCTAGTAAATCTGTCCCAGATTCACTCATACCAGGGATTGTATAAATCATATACACTCATTTTCCATAAGGTGGTCTTTGTTTTAAACAGTGAAGTGGAAAAAAAACTTGGAAAGTAAAAACAAAGGTTTGCAATGAGGACACTATTTGTTCACCTGTAAGGTTACCATGTTGTTCTTGTGTACTTGCATTACTCCAAGGTAATGTACCAAACTATGGTGATTCACTCTGGTTATCAACGAAGTAATTTCTTGCTCAATGCTTGAAAGCTAAAAGATAATTAAACAAACCATAACTTTAAAATCCAAACTTCAGAGAATATCCAGCATTCTGCACTGTCAAACTGCCTTGTACATTAATACATAACAAATATAATACCTGCTTGAATAGCTTCTCATCATCCACTTTGGGCTTGTCACTTGTTGGTCGCTTTGACACTTTGAAATGCCATTCTGAAAGTGCAACCATTTCACCTGTCAAAATGTCCAAGCCACAATAGACAGAAGAGCCAGATGGTCCATAGCCTGTACAAAAAATGAAGCAAGATGACATTAAATTGCTTCACATTGCATCAAATAATGCTTTGATATTGGATAAAAGTATAAGAATTTGTTAGATGAGTGACCAATATATAGGTGAATGATTAACTTTTTCAACTACCGTACCTAACTTATATTCCATGTCTTAACCTCTCTGGGTAAAGTGTTAAAGTGCCTCCAGCATGGGATTTCTATGGAATATATGGTACAATCCTGGGTACCATTAAAACACCTACCATTACACTTAATTCCACACTTGTTTTGTGGACCGCTGGAATAAGTAATAACACAACACATACCTAAACACTTCCCACAATGTACAATATGCTGTTTCTTATTTTGAAATGTAAGCACTCTCATGCCATCGTAAGGCTCCACCTCTTCTGAACTGCTTTTTTGTAGGATTTTCTGATTCACTGGAGGACCATCTTCAGTTCTTTTTTCACCTCCATTTGGTGCATTTTGAGACATTATCCCTACCCTTACATTTTCTTTTTCCTGTTGAAGATGGGCAATTAAACTGTTAGAATTTTTTAGTTAAAATGTAAAAGTGATAAAAAAATACACAATCATCTGTAGTTTATGAAAAATATATCAATACAAGTATAAAATATTTCGAACCTTCTGACTACGCTTTTTCAGATTTTTCAACGCCTCTTCTCGTCTCATCATTTCTTCTTTTATTTGTTGTTCCTAAATTGAGAAATAATTTAAATATTAGCTTTTCTGGCCTGAGAAGAGGAGAATCTTTTAAGCTTTTCATAAAGTCAAGCAATATACCAAGCACTGGGATCACAGTGTCCAAATTAATGTATAAAAACCATTAAGTACTTCTACTTCTTTCCTGGAATAATACCACCGAATAATATGCAAACACAAAGTTCAGTAAGCTTTTGGCATGAGATTTTCCATTTTTGAACACCGTGATCCAAACATATGGTATGAACCAATCAGTGAACACATGGGATATACATTTATTTTAAAAACTGATTTCATGTTTCTCAAATTGTTTATACAAGTGACTGCTGTTTACTGTTAGTTATACCTCTTCTTCCATCTGAATTACATTTGCTTTTCTTTCTTTTTCTTTCTTTTCCTTCTCAGCAGCCTCTTGCTGTTCCATATCCTTTTTCTTTTTTGCCATCATTTCTTCATAGAAAGATGATGGAGGAGGCACATTGTTTTGATGAAGGAAGTTTTGAACATGTTGAGCTAATTGCAAAACCATCACCTATAAGGAAAGTTCAATTTGATTTACAGATTTTAAATGTTATTGGAAATATTTAATTCATCTATACCATGGCAATATATTTCCAAATGAAGTCATTTATCATTTGCCAGAGTAATCAGAATAATTTGGTATCAGACAGAGTAAAATGAAATGTACATGTAAAGCCAAAAGCAGGGGTGCAACTAGATAGGGAATGTCAATCTATTGCCTTCCTAGTGACTCTGATCCCTGCCCTTCAACATTTCCAGTTGCACACCTGAAAAGAGTTTGTGAACTGCAAAAACTTTGAAAATTGTAGACAGTAAAACTGTTGTTTTGAGTGAAGGCCCTTTGTTGGAGTTAAAACATGACTAGTGAAAACCTCATAAACACAAAAAACATGATAACCATGAAATTTGTTTCACTCAGACTAATGACCATCACTTGAAAGCTCAGTTTAACTATCTCAAAGTTTCAGCACTTCCCTAACATTTTTGACTTTACATGATTCTATCAATACTGTGTATGCAGCAATCTACATTTAAAAATGAAAGGAAGTAGGCCAATTACTTATAGTAATGATTGTAATCCTGTGAGCCATTTTATGTAAAAAATTAACTGTATGTCAAATTATACATTAATTACAAACATAATTAACTGAATTATCAGTGGCCCTATGTACAATGTACAACATCTATTATCATATCAAGTAATACAAAGACTTGCCAAAAAGAAAATGATATGGTTCTCCATACTATATTAACTGACATTTGCTTTTTCATTAGAACTCAAAATTGATGTTGGTCACTGACTGGCAATCCAAAAGTCTTAATTGTAACACCTGATTTCTCCTTTAATAAAGTTATTGCTGCAGCAGTACTTTCAAAGGAATTAATATTATTGGGAAATCCTCATTTTGTTAATGGTTACCATATACCTACCTCACCAACAAGATTAGCAGCCATGCACTGGATTTCTTTTTCCAATTCAATGACTTTGTCTTTGGGCAGCCCCTTTGCATTTTCCAGTTTTAATCCAGGACTCCTATTGATAATTAATCAAAACAAAACATAATGCAAATTTTGGCTTATGCTATACAGTTAAATTTATATAACACTGCTGTGAATGAGTACTCTGGCATAAATGAGATAGTATGTGATGTACAGTATGATCAAGCTGTTATGTATATACTAGAGGAAAAGACATGTACAAGTCACTGACAGTATATTTCCACTCAACCTCAGATTAGTTAACTTGCCCAAAATTTCCTGCCTAAATAACCTTAATTTATTACTTCTGACTACACACCAAACAATTTCATTCAGCAGAAAGAAGGGGGTGGGTGAGACCAGTCTTGGCAGATATAGTTTACTTTTAGTTTTAGCAATTGGAAAAGTAACCTCCAAATGCCTGTCCCATTTTTTGTAAGATGACTGCAAGTGAACTATATTATCCAACTGTGCCTTGAAGTTCACATTTTACTCTGTTTATATGTATTGACATTAAGTTGGGAAGGCATAGTCACATATTAACCCATTCAAAGGTAGGGGCAAACCTTCATATTTTAGTCTGGCTAATGTCAGACAATTTTACTGGTCACAGGGATGAGCCCTGAGTGTTAAAGGGTTAAGGAAGAAATTTTCATATATTTTTATGATGTCACAAAGTAAAAGTTACCTGTTTGGATATTCTTTGGGATATTTGACAACCAAATTCAGAGAGACATGAGACTCATTTTGTCTCATACTTTCACAAGGTTGTAATTTTAGTAAAATATGAGGTGGGATTTTCTATTAAAAAAAACAAACTGACAGTGTTAGTTAAAATAACAAGGTAATAAAAGTTAACAAAATAAGATTTTGCTTAAAGCTGGAGTGGGCAACTTCTTGTAAAAAGCCAACTCAGGCACTCATGGTCTATTTTTTAAAGCTGAACCAATTGCAGACAATTCACTGAATACTGGATAAAGGTACAGTTTTTAACCCATTGAGGGACAAGGGTATACTTTAGCATTTTACTTTGGCTAATGCCAGATGCTTATACTCATCACAGGGATAAGCCCTGGTGTTACAGAGTTAAAGAATAAAATGTACATATATTTAATTCAGATTTAAACATAAACCTGTGTCATTAATGAATGTTTTCTGTTATCTAATGGTTCTCATGATTTACCCACAAATTCCACAAATGGGATCAATGTCACCCTCGGTAAAAGGTTTCCATGCATCTATACCAATGGACCTGGTATTTTGTACTGATATCCTCCAATTAGTTGTGTACCTGTGCCATAGTACTGTAGCTGACTGACTTTTTTTTTAATACTGTGAAAAGAGTGTTGTCCCAATTTTATTTTACCATGTGTCACAGGTTTTCCCTAGGCATGCTGGGTTCGTCCTGCAGTAACACTGGATCCACAGGGGTAGCATAAAACCATGTCTGATTATTCACCTGGTTGGGAATTTGTTCTCATATTCTTAACATGATCTGAATACTAACTTTAAACTCTTTTGATATCATTCAAAACTGCCTATGCAGTACTCTATTTCTGATGTCTTCTTTCAGATCATGTTTGTAGCTAGTTTTTTGATTTAATTTCTTTCTCTGTCATTTTTTTGTTACACAGTTGGGGGTAGGGTTGAGACTGTGGTCAGGAACTGGACTAAAATTAACTTTTGGTCAAAGTTAAAAACTCTGATGGTATTTAGTCTTTTAATCACCATGTCTGGCTGCCAGATAACTGCTACAGCGCAATAAATTTAGAAAGCTGGTTTATGGCATTAACTGGATGGTAGTACCTAAGCAGCAACTACAAGTTAATATTTAAATGGTTAAATATATTCTAGCGATTGTTAATGTAGATCTAAATGGTTAAATATATCAATAACAATCGCTAAAAAAAAATAACAATCGCTAGATTGTTAATGCAGATTTACCTGCGAATTTTTTTTGCTTCGTAGATCAAGGAAATCATCCATGAAAATGGCTTGCAGTGCTTCCAGTTCATTTTCTTGTCGCTCTTGGAGAGTCTCCCCCATTGCAGTCCCTTATCTCTTCAGAATTAACAAGGGGAACATCCGATCGTATAATTCGATGTCATTTTCACAGGTACGTAAAAAACTGTAATGATAGTTATTAAAATCGGAGCGGCATATCATTACGACATCAGAGATAACGTGGTGGTTTTTTCATTGTAAAATGATAGAGCCGTACAGTACAACATTTGAGGTTTCCAAAGCAAGATATTCGGTAAATCATGGCAAACATCTTATGTACAGTCTCTGGAATGCGTACATGTTCCGATCGAACAACAGTTACCTACTGTTGTCGACAAAAAGATCAACAGTGTAACTACACCGAGACGAATGTCATAATATTCCGATTCGCAAATAGCAACGAGCCTACTTATCTTCAGCGGTACGATGTGAACCTATTGGTACTACTTGGTGTATAGCGTCATTTGGCTTTTAATGACTGTTACCACCGCAACGATTGCTGTCTCAGATCCGTTTAGATAGGACTTTAACTCCTTCCGAGCAACGGGGGACCTTTTATTATTTTGCTCTGAGTAACGCCAGACGATTTTACCCATGAAAGGGAGTAATGTGGCACGGGAGACTGATTTTATTTTACTCTGGTGAACGTTACTGGAGACGATTTTACTCGTCAAAAGGAGAGATATGGCAGTTAGAGAGTTAAAAGCACAATTATGCAGTAAAATGCTATGAATGAAGCAACGAGCGAACGAACTAACGAACGAACTAACGAACGAGTGAACGAACGAACGAATGAATTGATGAATGAATAGACTTTAAACAGTGGTCTCAATTATTAAAAGGAGATAACATGACATTGGTTGGATATATTCCGTATTTAGTTACTCAGATGGAAAATTATTTATTTGAGGTAATTAACAGTTATCGGACGAGGTTGAGCAAATTACGATTTCTCGGTGTCATGCCGGCAGAGACAAATACTTGATCTGCGAGACACAAAAAAATTACGATATTGTACAGTAACCCAGTTGAATAGTAGTTTTATTATCCGAATAATTTTTTTTAACCTTGTTTTATTTTTGGCCAACTTAACCTTTAATCACAAAACAATCCGGTGACAGGACCAAAAGGAGCAAAGGCTTCATTTAAGAGGTGTTTCGTAAGAGGTGCTTCGTAAATCAACTAATGACGTTACCATTTGTATGACACTTACAAAATAAAAATTTGCCTATGGTATCAGATATATTGGTTTGTGTAAGTTTTAGGTAAGATGCCGAATGGGTGTGATCTTTAACCGACGCCTTACCGAAGACTTACACCTACAAACAAACAATACACCCACGCTGACACCCACACAGGCACAGTGCCAACGAGATTTACCCACGTACGCAATAACGAACATTCCAAGCACGCTTAATGCCCATCCATTCTAATGAACTACATGCCTATTACCAAGCAAACTGAACCAGATAAATAGGCGATGCTGAAGAAACCGTCCCACTTGACACTGAAGATGACTGCCGCTGAAGCTGTCAAAACGTCAGTCACTGACAACAGTCTTCTCAAGACGACAGCAAACTTGACGGTCAACAGTGGTTCAAACCATTTACTTAAGCCGACGCTAAACGGTCCAACATTGTTGTAAGACATCAGGCAGGGGACAATGTTGATATAAATGCGATTTTTTCACACCACTAATCAAACGATACAGTCTTCTTGGTAATGTTGAATGCAAATTTGCATTTGTTATAAGATCGTTCGTTCCCTAATTTTCTACCATAATGTTGAACCACTATGCCTAGGCTCTAATCACATCTATGAAAGACTAGGTGCGTGATGAATTGCGGCACCTAGTAGCTTTCATGACGGATGTGTCAGACAAGAAAGACGTTAAATATTTCCAATTCATGATTCAAATCAACAAAGAAGGCAATGCGCCGATAAGAAACAAACTGACACTACTGACTACATAAATTATCGTATTAAAACTCCCAGGAATTCTGGATATTGGGTAACTGTCCGGTGATAGAGCAATTTTACGGACCTTTAAGCAAAATGCCCTGGGAACGAGCACGACACTCAAGTGATACGTCAGGTGGCTTTCGACTCAGCAAGGCCAATTACATTAGCTTAGATTTTACGTTGGGTTTTATTGTTAAGATTGTTTTATTCATATTAGCAGCTATTTTAAGAAATATAAAACTTTAAACTTGCTAAGATGTAAATCTTTAATAAAAACTAAACGTTTACAACCATACAATCATCTTCAGGGTTTTAACCTAAATATCTGGCACATTAACGACATCTACTTTTTGTGGAATTTTCTCAGTGCAACATAAATTTTCGCTTTTACGTTATGTCAGATTTTATGGGAATGGTGAATCATTCTTTTCCCTTTTGACCAAATGAGATGAAAACAATACAAAAAGTTCACTTCAACCATGACGTATTCACTTTTTAAGTGTATCGTGAAATTTTTGAAACAAAACATCTTTTTGGAATAACATTAGATTAAAGTTAAAAAAATCAACATATTTCAAGGAGAACTCGTCCGAAAGAAAATCCCTTACGCACGATGTCAGAGACGTGGGAAGAAAACATGAAAAGATGAAAGGTTTCTTAATTTGCGACATGGCACACTCTAGTTGTGTGATGACATGGATCTTCAGCAGCTTTGTATCGCAAGTGTAGATTGTAGCAACCCAGTGCAAACAATTTACTCTCGGCGACTGCCGACCATGGCTTAATGATTGGATGATATTCGTGTCGGTGCTGGCAGACACAAACATACAGTCTCCATCGTTTACTAAACCATTGGAAACGTTTGTCGAATCTACTTTAAATGGCTCCCAGTCGACGATCAGGGTGCTTTTCCTGACAACACTGTTCAGTCTTCCGTCTTCTAGAAGATCTTGAAATTCGTCAAAGGTCAGTGGTTTAACCTTTGAAATGTCAACATTTGTCTGTTTGAAATGGAAACAGGATGAAACACCTCCGAGTTTAGCTACAGAGCTGGTGGGGTTGACATAAAAAGCAACTATTCCTAATTCGAGAACAAGAGAATCATTGCCCGCCTTTCTTTGAATAGCTAAACGTTCGACGTTAGACGACATAGTCGTGTACCTCTCGATTTCTACATATGGATAGTATCTCTGAATGTATTGGTGGGCGGCCTGGATAAGTTCTGTACTGAGTTTTTGTCCACGATACTTGGGATGAACTCGGAGGCTTTGACTTACAACGGTTTTGCCGCCATCCACGACGTGAAACGCCCTTAACCCAATTACTGTGTTCTCTTTCACTGCTACAAGAATTCTACGATTCGGGTCGTCAAGCCATTGATGAAAAACGTGTGGAAAATAGTCGTGCCCATCGTAAATACCCTTGGACATCTCCAGGACAGACTGCATATCGGTTTTCTTTGCGAGACGAATCTGGATTTCCATCCTTTGACTCGAATAAGTCATTTCACCGCCATCCTTAGCATAGCGCTTATATTCTGGTTCATTGTCAAGGCAGGTGTTTCAAGTAGAGTTGACTGCAACCGATAGAAGTGTTTTACGACACTTTGCCTTGTCTACTTCGCCAATTCATTAACGAAGTTCACGGTTTGGAAATGAAAAAACGAACCCGACGACATTAACCTCTCGCGCTTAATCTGGTTGTGTCAGTTATACCAACATTCCACTTATAAAATACCAAATTCTTTGAAAATTGCCCGTAAAAGGTACATGTACAGTTGACATAAATACTACATTTTTTGTTTCAGGCGAGTTCATTTGAACTTTTCTCGGGGTATAGGTTGTTATAATGTGTGAATGATGGCGCCTGGCATTTGTAAATTAAATACATTCTCGTTGATTGCATTAGACTTTATGGGCTTCGGGAAAGGCAAGCATACAGTCCTGAACAGTTTTATAATCGGTATCCAAGCTACGAATGATGGGTTATGTACATGCATTCAATTATGCAATCTTTGTTGGAGTGTTTTAGACTCTATTCTCGTCCATTTTGTTACGTTTCGTTATTGAGATTTACGCTTTTAAATGAAATAAGAAATGAACTTACTGCGTTTTGACTTTCTTAGAGTAATGGCAAGTGATTCACATAAATTGAATGAACTGTGGGCGGAAGCATATGGTACGGGATTGCATGACAACAGACCACTTAGGTCTAATTTCACTGAAAAGGTTACTCTTATCCAGCTATCCCTTACAAAAATTTCGTATGCCATTTCACATATGAATCTAACTTTCACATGTGAAAACATTCCTAGGAAATGAAAATTTTTCGTGGGAAATATGTGAAAGTTTCATATATGAGCTTATGAACCATATATGAATGAGGTGTTTCATATGTGAAAATGTTCTAATTTCATATGTTTTTCACATGTGAAATAATATGTGGAATTTTTGTAACGGATAAGAGACGATCACTAGAGGGAAGTATCAGCGGCTTTTCTGAGAAGTAACTGCCATAAGGACCTTTCAAGAAAATGCTTATTATACAAGAGACAGATGATATTCTGATGGTATTCTTGGTTTGCACTCAATCTTCAGAGATTCAAATGATTTTGGTCATGTTTGTGTTGCTAACAAAAGAAGTGATATCCCTTATGGAAATTCCATACGTCACTCACATGCGACTCTCATGTAATCACATGTGATTTACATGTGAGATTTGGCATGTGGAATTTTCATGAAGGATGAAAATTCCACATGTGACTCACATGTGGCCGTTCCGATTTCACATGCGATTCACATGTGACATTTGTTATATGGAATTTTCATGAGGAATATCATACACGAGACGGAGTGTTTCATCAGGATATCCAAACATCGAGAAGTGGCTCCTTTGTAGTGATTTCCTTTGTGTTTTGCTCATGAATTAATAATGAATTTGAGATGCCAAATTAAAATCAATTGTTAAATAACGTTACGTGTAAACCTGTAATACAATATTTGATTGCACTTGCCAAAATTCTGCATGACTTCACATATGTGATTTCATGCGATCACATGTGAAAAAAGGCCAAATATGTTTCAATTTCACATGTGAACATTTTTCGCTTGAGGTCTTTCACATTTTGAAATTTTTCACATGTTAATTTTTCCATATAGTTTTATTTCACATGTTTCATACGTCATTTACATGTGATCACATGCGAAACAACTTAACATGTATTAATTTCACATGTGAAATCCGGGGGTGGAATTTACATTGAGGTGTAGTACAGAAACGGAGTTTATCGTAATCAGTGGTTAAACCATGTTTAAATTCTTCGGTCTGTTGCGAAACTGTACTGGCCATGTTAGTAACAACAAGCAATGTGACAGAACAAAAGCTTCTGTATGGTAGATTAAACATTATGCTGTATTAAACATTAAGCTGTATGGTAGATTAAACATTAGACTACGATGAACAATCGTCAATCGCTACCTAAGGCTCCGAATACGTTTTTAACTTAGTCAATGTTTCTAAAAGTAAAGCAAAGTAAAGTAAAGTTCCTTTATTTATACAGGATAACCCTATCAGCTAAGCTACGCTGTTCTCCCTTAGAGATCCCGTAAGGACCATTTTTCATGGGTCCAGTGTTACTACGGGAGGAAGCCGGAGTACCCGGAAAAAACCTGCGATGTTTGGTAGAGTCAAACTCGACAACACTTTTCTCACATGTGGCCAAGATAACTCTCGTGAAAAAAACATGCACGGAGACGGAATCAAAACCTAGTCAAAAAGTTGAGAAACAAGTACACGAACACTGTGCCACCAACACCCCTCTGATCACGAGGGAAACGGTTTTGTTTTCCTTGATGTTTCCTGAGTCGCCCGGACGTCAAGGGAAAAATCAGGACTCCAGGGAAAACAGAAATAACCATTTTCTCCACACAGGGATCAAACATAGAGTGTTGTGATGTATAAGAGGTAGGCTGTTTAACTGGATTGTCGCTGCACTGTTGTTAATAATTGTTGCATATATTGCCCGCACGGGGTATATTTGATTTCCAATGCCACGTGAACATCAAACTAACCAATGACAACCTCAGTTAGAGCCAGCAAAACACAGTTATATAATAGTTTATAGAAACTTTCATTACATTTTTTTAATAACATTTTAGGTTTTCGTTATCTCGTCAAAAATTGGACGCCACAAATAGAATAGAAGCCCTGTCACTGGTTATTCCGAACCTACATGGTACACCGTTTAATCCTCGACTTCAAGGTATTTTGATCTTGACCAACTACAGTAATCTGCTTTATTTCGTAAAATTTATTTTTAGGCCTTATTTATGTTAATTTATAAAATTTATTACGAAAAACTGGGTACAAGCATTATTTTAGGCCATAAAACGCGGTCTTATCGCGTTACTCCCCGCTACTCGATATTTGTCGAAGATATCGAGTTAGTGTGGCCAATCAGATTGCAGCAATTGCGTTAAACTACCATTAAATTTCTGCTTTGTATACATACAATGTACATTTAAAAAATGATGTCAGGTAACGAAGAGAACTATGTTGATAAAAGTATTCACAAGTTTGTCTCTCGAAGAGAAGCAGATCTATTGCTGTCCTTTTCGAGGCGTTGACTTGGTAACGTTTCTCGGAGAAGCAGCGATCTACCGATGAGCAGAATCATTTCATCTTCATGAGCTAAAGTTAGAGCTGTGTGCATTGTCTTTGTGTGAGCCATGAGGTCTGCGCCTGAGGAAATAAGTACAGCGGCACAAGGAACATGATTCGAAACGACAGCGCAATGCAACGGAGTAAAACCCGCTTGATCCTGTAGATTTACATCCGCCCCGGCGTTTATCAAAATTTGAGCGCAATGGTGATTTCCCACGCTGGTCGCTGTGTGAAGTAACGTCTTACCGTAATAATCCCGTTCATTGAGGTCGACTGTTTTACATTTAATGGCCGACAGCAATCTCCTTCTGTCGTCTTTGTTGATAGCCAGCTCCAGCTCGAACCTCTTTACCAAAATCCTCGAGTTTCTTTTTTCCCTTTCCTTTGTCGGACTACCCCATGAGCAATGAAGGCTGGCTGGCATGTTGACATTTCTGGCTGTCCACGATCGACGATTAATTTCCTCTTCTAACCGCTGGGCAGAGTTGATCTCGTGTGGCACACTTGGATTAACTGCCGAATTGAAACAGGCGAGACAGTCAGAATACGGAGGACTACTGCTCACTCTTCTTATGGGTAGGTGATATGAGCCCAAAGTTTTAAATGAGAAAGTTCTCGCCTTAATACCATCATTGTTCTCCGTTCCTTGTTCGGGATGCCCAGAGATCGTATGTAATCTAACTTTCTTCCTCTCAAATGAAACCAACTTTCGAAAGAACGATTTTCTTTCCTCTAAATTTGTGACCTTCCACCCACTGCAAGACTTTCTTCTTTTCAATGGTTTCATTGACGACTGATCCAACTCGTTTTTCTTCGTTATGCCTTTTGTTCGAAATCCAAACATCTTCTCGGGATAACCATGTTCCAATCCGAATTGTCCCTTCGTTTTCTCAAAGAAATTTGCTTCACTCGAGATTAAAATGCGTGGTAGCTCAATGCTATGCTTTGCAGGCTGATGAAAGGTAGCTTTCTTCATTCACAATTACACGATGTAACGTATAAGTTTTATTTGAACATGAGTTTAGTAGGCTTCTCGTTAACACCATGACACACTTGGAGGACTACACTCATTATTTTGGTCTTTTCTAACACTCTTCTTGAAAGACACCGGTTACACGTTTTTCCCGATTCACCAAACAGCTTGTGATCACTAAAATTCCACACAACAGAATCGTTCCTTCGGAACATCGAAATTAAACAAAAACAACTGAATGTGGGATCTTAAAAACAATGCTTTCAGTCATTAAAAACCTATCATGGGCCATAAACGTTCATCGTAATTTATTATGTGGGTTGCGGCTTCAATGTCTAATAGGAAAAAACAAATCACCTGTTTTCATGGCAACGGATAAAGTTCAAAAAACGTCCAAAAAGTTATTGCCATATAAATGCAGCAATGGCTGGTGTGTTCGATATCAGGTGAAAGCCAAATGAGATTACAGTTGTGACCACTGGCTTAGTTCTCCCTGGTTTTTTTCCAACAAATTTGTGGCAAATGAAAGATAATTCTAGGATTTGTTTGAACTCGGAAGGATGATAACAATACTTTTTTAACAATTAGACAAAGAAGGCGCGTTTTCATTTCGGTTCGCCCTCGTTAAGCCTGCTTCAAATGTAAGCATAAGCATAAACATAATTATATTGACAAAGCAAAAAAGCAAAACAAAGAACCGAAGTCAGGCGTGCGACATAAAGATTGTCGTAAGCATAAACCTGGTTCTCATATATCGCAAGAATCGAAAAAGCGGCGACGTGCAATGTCCCCGATGCCGGCGATTTTTTGGTTAATCCAAACTGCTATTTTCTCAGTTGACTTAAGAATCGGGATGCACCAGAAATTACCCGCCAAATATGAAAAGGGCGACAATATGGCTGGTCTCAGTGGGAGTTGTTTTTTTTTTGCAAAAAGTATCTCCAGTTAATGCTTTTAATGAAGATAAGAAAATTAATAAACACGAGAAGGAATTCAAAGGTAAAGTAAAGAGAAATAAGTAGAAATGCTTCCAATTCTTAAGATCTGTGTCGGAGACAGTCTGGGATGCCGTATGTTCGTGTTCTCATACATCGTAAGGATCCCCGACGGTCGGGCACAGAGCTCGTCCCCGATTCTTACGATTCATATGACCATACGAGAACCAGACTTTAAGACTTAAGCCAAAATACTAGTTTTCTCTTCGCAAGTCCCAGAGAAGAAAGCATGCTTTCAGTGTTTTTGTATTGATCTTGTCCTCATACTTATCTCACTCGTGTAGACCAGGCTTTAACCGTCTGCTCCTAGAACAACTCTGACTGGTGGGTTGTCAAATTGTTTTAGTTGAAACCAAAAATTTTAATTATTTAAATTGATTGATTGACATCTTTATTTAAAAACACGAGATCCATTTCACTATTGTGCTCTTCAATGGAGACGTGTATACCTATAGTAATTACCTAATTATTAATACGTATCAAATATTTACAAAAATACTAGTTACAAACTGCATAAATTCATACAAAGAAAACTAATCTATAATACAGTTTAGAGAAATTTTAGAGTTAAACTCGGCGAGAGATTTAGCTCTAACAAGTTCGACGGGTATGTCGTTCCATTGGGTAGCCCCTCTATAGGAAAAGCTCTTTTTTTTTATTCTTAAATTAAATTATTCTTTATTTCAATTTTTTGGTTGCGTTCTACCTTGTTGATATCTCATGAGAAAGTATGCAAGTAACGTCGCACCATGCCAATCCAATAAGACAGAATTACACATCTTTTAAGCACTTCTGTTCACAAGCCTACTTTTATGCTTTTTTGTCCTTATCACCATATGTCGATAGCTGAAAACTCCCACCAGGTCCGGTGAACTTACAGCATGGTAGAACTATCTCCATTAGTGATAAATTTCTGGCCACACACGAGCTTATTACCTTCTTTAAATTTGCTTCTCATGGTCTACAGACAGTCCTAAACTCCCACTGGACTGTTGTCCCAGTACTCCTATCTGGTCTAGTATAAAAAGTTGAAAGGTTGGTAGACTGCCGAATTTATACTAACCTTTCAACTTTTTGTGCTGTTTTATACTGCCTACGTAGCATCCCAGTTTTATATCATTTTCTGGTCTGGTATAAGCTTGCCGGACAGTATAAATACCTCCCAGGGTATTGTCTACGGATTCCACCCGCGTTTTACAAACCTACAGCGCGGTATGACCACAGTTAATAGAAAGGGGAGACATCCAGGTACAATTTTTTTTGCACATACCTGCTATCATTAAGCGTTGAATTTAAAGCCAGCATAGAAAAAACCAACCGACCAAGAAAAATATGGCTAATGTTACTGAAATGTGAAGAAAACGAGAAGATCGTTTGTTTAGCTTGTACTTCTGAAGGGAAACAAGTGAGGACGGCAGCATTCAGAGCAGTATGACACCTATTTCTTCGTTCCCTGTGCAACAAATGGTAAACAAGACATCGGCGACATAGAAAAAGTTCCTGAAACCTGGGACATAAAAGTCGCATAAAAGCAATTCGATTCGAATTGTATTATTTGATAATTTCTAAAAGATTTTTCACATTTCGCGTGACTACTTTTAGACCAATGCCATGGAGGATTTTTAAAAATTTTTTATTACAGTGGCCGCACTGTATTTTCCGTTGCATTAGCAACCATTTTGTTCACACCAACGCTTTCGAATGTATTTCGCGGCTTATGTGGATATTCCTTATCCGCTTATCTGGTAAATCCGTTCATATTTAGAGATGAATCATACTAACGCGATTTTCTCTTAAGCGGCAGAGACTATACGAGGAAGTGTCTGTTATGATGTCGTGTTTAAACAATAATCATGCGAATGTTGCTCTTAAAATGTCACGGTAGACTATTGAAGTCGGTGTAGCTGCATGGCGTGGACAAGAAGTTGATTTAAATTAGTCCTCTCCTATGCTCTCGGCGCGAAACAAAGTTAGATTAATGAATAGTGGGAAATTTGTGTACAAAAATACTTAGAAAGGTTTGGTTCGGGAAAGCCTCGAGCTACGTCTGCATTATTATGGCTGCGGATATGGGGTACGACCGCGATATGCGTTGGCATCCGAATACGCGGACACTCGATTGTTTTTTGAGTTTAAATTAGAGATTGCCGTGCGGTTCGTCCCTCTTTCATGAACTATTCATTATTTTTAAGGATGTGTACTCGGTCTGTAATTCAACATTGCACAGGAATGCGGTCAAATATATTGGCGGTTTATTGGGCACAAGTAGATAATAATTATTGTTTTTTGCAACCCTAGACCAAAAGATTTGGTTCCATCGTTGGGTCCAAAGCAGCTACGTGCTGTTGATATGTCCAATTTGACACGATATTGAGCCACGACGTCGTGCTAGATAGGACACAGGTGCTTCATAACTGATCCCGTGGGCCATGTTTTACTTTTAAAACACGTTGGGCAATCACTTACCAGATTCCCTTCGGATCGTCAGAGCGTCATTAAACCTGGCTCATGACACGAGCAACGTAAGCAAAAGGACAAGATCAACAATTGTTAACAAAGCATGACTTCATCTCTAGGACTTAACGAAGAACAAACAACCACAATAATCGTCTTCCGTTCGCGGCTGTTGGCCTATGCTTGGACTATGATCTCATGCTTATGCTTACGACGATCCTGATGTTGACTATTTTGTCCTTAGGCATATGATTAGGCTCACGTGTGAAGCAGGTCTAAGCGTATTGTTAGTCTATGTTTAAAAGAAAATCTCTTACAGGAAAATGCCCACGGTGGTTAAGCAACAAGAATATCACCACTGCTGCTTCATACAACCAGAGATTATATTATCCGTGCTTTAAACAACAGAATTTAACTTTTAATCGTTGAATCGCATGTTACGTAGTGGACGATAATATTTTGAAAGATAAAAGTTCTGGGTTTTTTCCCTCGAATCTTGACTTCACGGGATACTTGTTTTCGAAGTTGGTTTTCTTCTTAACATTTTCTGAAACTGTTAAAAGTGCTTTTGGTATAAAAGTTCTGGTCTTTTGTTTTACCTTTCCCCGTCAGAGATGCCACCCCTGGCAAGTAAAATTGTCTGGCGTTGACCAGAGTAAAATAATAGGCAGTTCAAGATCCTCGTCCGTACACCGGACGACAAACGGGGGAGAGGCGAAGGTAAAATTCTTTTTGAATAGGATATAACCAGAAAAGAGAGTTCACACGTTAAACTGACACGTAAAATTACCATCATGACTTTAACTCCTTCCTTACCACGGGGGACTTCTAGTATGTTGCTATTGCTAACGCCAGACGATTTTACTCGTCAAAGGGAGAGATGTGGCAGTGACGGGGTTAAACACAAAACGCCAGGTGGTGGAAGAGACTTTATAAACAAAAACAACTCTGCCGTTTGCTGGAGCTCTTGAACATAAATCCTAAACTCTTAGAGGTGTAATCCCGGGGGGACAGGGCTAAAACATAGCAAGCATTATAGTAAGATAAGATCGTGGAACAACACGACCATATGTACATCGGTCATCATTCTTAGCTTTCGACCTATTAACCCAGGTCGTCTTCAGAGCAATTAACCGACTACAGGTTAGCTGGCGTAATAAACTTCATCGAACATTTAATCTTATTCGATCTAGTTGATAACTGATTTCAGTGATTAAAAGATTTAATTCCATTTTTCTTGAAGCAAATTAGCTATACTAAGATAAAAGAACGTTTCACATAAAACAATTTATAGAACTGGATAAAGCTACAGTGTCTTCATATTAAAATGGGGTTCTCATTCTTCGCATGACTGAGCAGATCTAGTTAAGCTTAAAGGAAGTTTAGTCTGAACCGAAAGCAAAGCATGCACGATTTACAAACAATCGTTCGTGGTGTTCTACAATCTTATCTTACTATAACGATTATCGCCATATAGTCATTCAAGGAATTAAAAACAACATTGTTCACTCTCTAAGACTTATCCGAAGGAACAACGAAAGGCTCGTTCTTCAAGCTTTATGAAAACTCAGAAAAGTTGTGAGTTCCCCAACGGGAATCGAACCCG
>JBAHVQ010000076.1:202261-217121 GCA_036872915.1 Nanipora kamurai
AACGAGCCTTTCGTTGTTTATATCCAAGCTTGCAAACACCTACACTCTCTACACCTTGTAGATTGAGTTTGCTCGTACTTATCGGAAGGACAAGCTATTCGAACTTCGTACAACAGGCCTTGTCTGCAATACCAGCGGAGCAATGAAATGCAGAGCAACAGACTACGCACGGAAAAATACAACAAATTGTAACAGTATTGTTGGGTAAACAATATGGCAACAACATGTTTATCGCTAATGAAAAATATTCGCGAACTAACAAACAATGTTGTCAATTCTTTATTGTCTTAACAACGTTGTCGTTGTTTAGCATCGATGAAGCAACGACAGTTGTTCATGGCTGTTCGAACAGGGAAAACCGACATTGATAGAACAGCCATGTCCATTATTGTTAGTATCGATGTTCTATCTTGTGAAGAAGTTTTTACAGCACTGATGGTTGAAAAATGCCTGAACATCTTTATCAGTGGCAGAACAACGTTGGCAATATTGCTCACGGAGTTTAGCACAACATTGTTCACGCCTGTCAACAACTGTGAAAAAGTTGTACGTTTTAAAGCATGTAAAGTAGAAAGAGATATGAATCTAGGAAGAATTCAAGCCAGGTCAACCAATGTTGTATAATCTTGACAAAATTGAAAATTCAAAAAGAGGTACCTCACCACCGCAACCACTACCTCAAGACCGGCGTGCAAATTGCCGCGGTCGTTGGGTTTGAACTCCAGCTCAAAGGCCACAAATTTCCATTTTTCGTTACAAATCAGCCGGGCCTTACGAGGGCTTTTAACTCCATAATTCTAAGCCCAAAATTTCTGTTCTACGCCCTTTTTTTGATGGTATTGAGTAAAAATAACCAATATAATTTGTAATATACTAAATTAATTTCACGGCGATCCGATTTAACAGATCCGATTTTCAGATTTCACCAGTTGAATGCCAATCCTCCTGATCCGATTTGTTGGATCCGATGGCCGGAAGAACACTTTAAAACTGTTTAGTCGATCCGATTTTAAAAACGGAGAGAAATAGGATACGTCACATCAGATGGTGTGATCCAGCAGCCAGCCTCAAGTTTCGAGTTCTGAACAAGACTAGTCAGAGATTGAAATTGTAATATTTTGACTTTATTATTGTATTTAGCTTACAATAATTTCGATGACTTATCCAGTCTATTTATATACGTAAATTTTCTTACAGATTTGGTGGACAAAAAAATTGGTCATCCTTAAAAATACAGTTAATTATATATTAATTTTCAGTGGAAAGCAGAAAAACTATTAAATCAATCATACACTATAGTACATATTTTTGGAATGCTTGCATAAAGTTCCATCTAAACACGATCTAAAAACTTAATTTTAATGGTTCGCTTGAAAAATATGTCGAGTTTTCATCGTTACAAACAGTCTTTCATAACTTGAAATAAAGAGGATTTACTGCTATGCCTTGGTTGGGCTTGCTGATTAGTCAAGAGCATAAACAGGCAAAGGTGGCAATAAAAACTGAACTGAAAACGACAACTCAAGATGTACATGTATCTGTGTTAACATGTATTAATCACTTTCGGGATTCCCTTGGATTTCAGGACAGCTTCATATCAAATGTTTTGTATGTATTGGTGTAGATATTGTAGGTTGACTTGCTGCAATCGATCTTTTAGTAATTTAAGTTGACTTATAACACGTCAATGGAATGCTAACAAGGGAACATGTTTGACTTCTAGACCCTAATCGATTTTTAAGATGTTTCTCTGTTCCAGTATATGACAATGATACGTTATGTTTTCAATTTAACGGTATAATCATCTGATATCTATCATACATTTAAAGCTTAATGAAGCTAGCTAGCAAGATATCAGAAGGCAAACAATGAAGATGAACTTTTTAAGTTGGATATCAGTCGGTCACTCCAGAATGTCCAGACAAACTCATTGACTGCATCCATGCATGTCCACTAGAATGCTCAAATTATAAATGTCGTTGTATTAACATTGTTATTCTATTATAAAATGGAGTCGTTGTAAATGTGTCCTGTAAGTTTCTGTTCTCAGGCCTGATATTTCAGAAAAATTTTATAATTTCGTTGAAGTAATTTGAATGGTTCGCACTAAGACAATGTAACGCGTTCACATCACATTCCTCCAGAAATTGTTATAAAATCATAAAAAGTCAATCTATTATCAACACCAATGATTGAAATTGACATATATGTATACTTGTTTATATATCAGTCGTTCAAGATTTACTAATGTAGTTACTCGGTGTTTCATCTTCAGACGACTGACTGACTAACTGTACTATTTGCACAATTTCTATTTGACACTTAATGAAGTTTTCGCTGGTTATCGTTTCTCATATAAACAAATGCGGTAGGTAAGCTACCAAGCCTAATTCTTCAACTCATCAACGGCCGATGTCCTGTATATTGGACATTTGCGCCTTTTTTGAACTTTGCATTTTTCGCACTCATCCAATGGGTATCTCTCGTCAAACGAAAATTTTTTGAACCTACATAAAATCTCGGAGCGAATAACACGGTTCGTTTGCTACTGCTAAACCTGATGCAATTCAACTGGGGTCCTTGCTTGGTTGTGGAATTTTTTTGTGGACGTTTAAAGGTCAATGGCTCGAGGTCAAAAATATAGCATCAAAATGCTTTATCCTCTGTTCTTATGCCACCCGATTTTTGCCAGCTTGTCATTATACCCATATGAGGGGGTAAATAGCGGTGCTGTTGATCTTCAGTTGGGGGAGACAAAGGAAAAAAGGTTTATGTTAGTTCCAAATACGAGGGGGTCATATGAACTAGCATATCATTGTTCAGCAAGATAAATGCTTTCAGACAAAAAATATGAGACCACGTGCTGCTTTTCTCGGCCGCATGGAAATCATCTGTTGAATTAAACAAAGATAAACCATTTTATTTTGACACTACAGCGTCTTAAGTGTTAGTCAGATCTTACTTTTAGGGTCGCCTTCATTTCTCCTCAAGACAAAACCACTGAACGTGCCCTATCGTAACTTTTTTTAACAGACGGTACTAAGCCATTTAATTAGTTTGAGCTTGGCAAATAAATTAAGCAATTAAGAACGCAACATATCTGACGCGTCAAAGTACACAGGAAGCAGCAATGAGTACGAAGTTATGCTTTGAAAACTCGTTATTATATACACAAATATCGCGTAAAGAATTTGAAACGCTTTTTTTTTTACAACGTCTGCGTCAGTAGGCAAAGTATGTTTGCTTCGACTGCATGGGATCTGACTCGAAGGGCAACCTTGCTCTGCGATAAATATTGCCAACTCTTCGTCAGAGATTTACAAAAGAATGGCTTTCCTTTCGCTAACTCGTTGACCTTTCATCATCTTTCTTTTTATCGCCCTTCTCTTTCTCGTTTTCGTCTTCGCTTTTCTCTGACGGGCTTTTCTCAGCTCTCTTCATTTTACGATTTCTTGCCCTTCTATTTTTGAACCACACCTGAAAATAACAGGAAATGTTAAGCCGTGGTTATGCGGCTGATCTAACTAACAATCCCTGCACTAATGACACAAATCTGATTTTCTAATCTCCATTAGATGGATATTATTGTCAGGGATCTATGCCTGGTTTGTCCGTCCCATAATCAACGCACCAGATTTATTTCTATTGAAGAGAATCTGATTAAATTTAAAAAACAGATAATTAACATATACGGATGGATTGTCACTTGTATGTTAGTACAGATCCGTCCTTTTCTTTAGCACAAAAATATTTTGAAGCAATTAAAATACCATCCATCACACTTCAAGGAAACTGTCAACGAGATTTGCTGACAACTTGGGAAGTCTGATTCAAGCTTGCACACAGTGGCAGGAACGTTACAGAAAGAACGAATAAAAATACCAATATGAACGAAAGTTAGCAGCAAATACTGCGCACATGTGAACACAATAGATTGAGAAAAAACTTTACGCACGAAAACGTGAACAATTTAAGTGTACTACCCTGTTACTCAAAATGAATAAAACAATAAATGAATAAAACAAAAAGAAGGCATCAGGTGATTTATTTCTAATTTGCTTCTCAATCAATGATCTGCTTAAAATCCATGGCTGTACTCCAAAATGTAATAATTTATTTAAAAAGTATCTCAAGTATTTTTATGCGTCCTTTTAACCTTGAAAAGAACCGAACCACGGGGAGTTTGTCTGTTTTGTCCACGTTTACTTAAGCACTTGCATTAATTTAGAAGAAAACATATTGGAATTTACTGCTTTTTGACAAATTTACGAATAATGTACGCGCCTTCCTCTTAGGTATTCTTTACGGTAATATGCATTTATTCACTTTTCCTTTTTTTTTTCCCGAAATTATTTTCCACATTGGAGAGTGCTCAACGTCCTGTTGGTTTTCGCTCTTTTTTTTCTGCTCTTATAAAATCAAAGCTGGGAAAATTTTTTTCTGTAGGTCCTTTCTTTCTGTCATGCATTGCTACCACTCCCAACAGTTTTGCGGGGACAACAACACAATAAAATCGAACCGGACGACCAGCAAACGTTCGTCAAACTCGTTATCTCAAAAAAAACAAAAACAAAACGATTTTTGAAACCTAAACGGGAATCTAACCAGCAACCTTCTGATGACCGGTGCCGCAGACGCTCTAACCATTGAGCTACCAAGACTCAGATGGTGAGCTAAGGCGCAGGTTTGTCATATCTGCTGCCTAAGCGGAAGCCACGATATGATAATACTAATAAAAATACTGAACAATGCTGAACACAAATTTGGTTCACGAGCTTAAGGAACGTTCGCTAGTTGTAACATGAACCAAATTTGTGTCCAGCATTCAGCAAAGGCTAACAGATTGTATACGCTCCGTGTGATGCCCAAAAAAATGTAGAAGAACTGTGGATTATTAGTAAAAATGTTCATGTTTTTGCTAAATTGTGTTCAGTCTACGCTGCAATCTATATTATAATTAGTATCCTTGAATTAATCTTTGTCATGTGGAACATAATCCGCTCAGTGTCCATCAAATTGACTGCAAATTTCGACCACACGGGAAGTACGTTCAGCTCCCCAGCTCACGATGGCACACCGTGAAACATTTATTGGTCAACGAAATTTAATAGTTCTTTTCCATCAAATTTTTTCCGATGTTGAACGAAACGGAGACGTACCCTTCGGTTCCACCAATTGCAACTTGTTGAACGATATCCATAAATTAAATTTTGTTTCGTCGTGTAGTAACATTTGTTAAACAACAAACGTTGAAGCGTGTACCGTAAACTCAGGATCCACTAAAAAAACTAACAAAGCAAACCCATCCCAACAGAACAAATTTTCGTCGGCATTTTAAGTCTTGACCCGAGAAATTTAATGTCGGTATGGTACTCCCATAAAGTTAAAACAACCACATTTTTCGCGAATTCTGAGATTGACAAATTGGCCGTGAACAAAGCGGATGTACAAGTAATCATTATGCGCTCGCTCCCCTAGTCAATGTTGAACTCAAAGAAAAGGATTGTTTCAGTCTTTCATTCAAATCGCTTGCCACGTTCATCCATGCGGAAACAACACTGAGAGGGAGGATTGCTTATCATAAACTCGTCATACTTACCTTACATGATATTGCAAGGACACTTTTCAAATGTTACCATTAAATATCCCCAAGTTTAACGCCTCTGGCTGGTGTGCAATACTTAAGATGTTTTGAAATGTCGAGATCTCAATTTAATAAAGTTGTACTAATTGGAGAAGTATTTTACAGCAAAGCAAGCGCATTAATGCGGAGCAGAAAAATCTAAAGTGACACTATACACAGTCTGTCGTCCTACCTCAACTCTCTCTTCTTGTAGTCCTGCTTTCAAAGCAACGTTTTCTCTTTGGTACAGGTCAGGATACTGTGTCGTCCGAAACAAATCTTCAAGCAATTCAATCTGAGTTTCACTAAAGATAGTTCTGTATCGCTTTCGCCTTTTCCGCGTCGTCGAAAATGGTGGTAACGCTATGGCACTGTTCACTGTAAGTTTAAACAAGAACGGAGAAACTCCGTTAAATATGCATACAAATTTAGACGTTCCCCGCTGTTTGCCGACATCTCGTATCAATAGTTTGGGTCGGATTCCTTCAATTCTAAGACAAATTTTTTCTCGTCAGTGTTAAGATTTCAAACATTTTGGTTCATTACAAAAGTGGTGGAGGTGCGCTTAACTCACTCGATACTATTTTCAGATCTGTAATCCACCGCAGGAAATGAATGAACAAAACAGCGTGAGAAGTGTTTTATCGATTACCTACAAAGTAGATTTCAGACACCTAGCACACCATCATACTGCAATGAGCACGGAAAACAATCAATACTAACAACGTAAACGAATCTTGCAGCAAAAAAGGGATTTTGTATGTGTACTTGAGTGTGTATATGTACATAACTGTGCATGTCTCTGTGTTTGAGTATGTGAGTGTGTTTGTTTGCTAACTCTGACATGACAGCTTTGTTTAGTACTTTTACTCGTTCAACTGGATATGTTTTCTGAAAGCCAAACAGTTATTTTACAAGTACGCCTTCCACAATTTCTCGTATCTGGTTGTATATTTATATCCACTACGTCAACACTTGAACGACTAAGGGTATTAAGGCTGAACATGAGATATTTTGGCTATCTCCAAGGAAAAGTCAAGTGGAAAGCTTAACTGAATTTCGATTGGGGAGTAAACTTTGTTGAATAGGCAAAGAAAGTTTGTTACGAACTCTTCGGTACTTGTCGCTTGCGTTCATATACACATTCCGTGGATTAGGAAGGTAGTTGCATTTCATGCAACGTATATTATAACACTCCACGTTAGTGTTGCAGCCTTTTCACTTTACATTAACACCAGATTAACATTTCAGGTAAAAAACGTTCACCAAAAAAATTCAAATCCTAGTAACTTCTTTCTGTGCAACTGAGAGTGGGCTATCAGCTGAAACCAAAAAGTTCAAAACAGATGGCTGGCAAAAAAAGGAGGCGTGAAATCGCCATAGATCAAGAAGTAGCTTCGTCATGCATTTAGCAAAAGGTGAAATAAACATGTCAACAAAAATTATCGTACCGCAATAATGGAAGTTTAAATAATAGGAACTTAGTGGTTCACGTAAATAGAAATGTTTTACACAAGTTTACCTGGATAGTTGTTGGCAGAGAGGATGAATGGACAAGGTTGTATGACAGTGTAAACAGCGGGTGCAATTGGCCGATACGTCGGTCTGGCCAGAATACTCTCGATTGAAAACGATAAGGCCATATCGTCTCGATGTTCCGATTTAATTGTTCCCTCCCACAGCCGTTTGATTGCTAACAGTCGTTTGGATGTCCTGGGACGTTTCGTCGCAGGGGCGCTCTTAGCGCAAAACTTCTCGACAACTGAAATGAAGTAACGCAATACGTTTCAAGGATTTAGTATCGATCTCACTTTTGATAACAATGGCTACGTCACAGTCCGATTATGGAGGAGGGGCGAAGCAGACGCCAGGTTATTATTGGCACCTCGTTAATCAATCGTACTCATCCGGTAAGCCTTAGCGCATGAACGATTGCCAAAGGCACTTGCGGTCGGACTCACCACTGTAGCTGGAAACAAAAGTTACCAGTACTATAATGTCTTAAACAACTGAAATGCCTTGCTCTTGTTGAGTGAGAAGTATTGTCTTAGTCTTACAAAATTGCATTCACCCATTAATGGTTTCTTCTACAAAAAAATTCTTCGGTATTAATACTTGTATTGAGAATAAAGAATAGATTTTACAGTTGATTTGGGTTAGAATTTTAGGGTAAAATGTGCCAGAAGGTGTGCGTTTTTTATAGAGAAGTCTTCTTTTGACAGCAAATGAAATCTAAAATGTGAACTCAGCGAACCTAACTAATTGGGAAAAGATTTTTCGTTTAAGTTTAGGAAAGATAAATCGGAGCGTGCGGTCTAAGCCGTAATGGCATGGGGCGACGTGTGGTTGCTAGTCAAAGTGGCATTAACCTCTGTGGGTGCTGGAGTTACCACTATGTTGAAAAAAATCGTCTGGCGACGAGCGGAATAAAATTCCAAAAAGCCAATCTCGTGATGTGGGAAGAAGGGCCAAATCGATCTAGGCTATAGTGAGACTTTGGATTCTAGAGGTGTCTTAGCTGGATATATGAGTAGAGTGCGGGGTCGGCAGAACCATAGTTCCATAGAACGGCTTGTAAGTAACAAAAAGTTTTGGGAAACTGCCGGAACTTAAGTGTGGAGAAACTGACGTTTTGAGCGAAGGACCTTTCACTCAGACGAAGGGTCTTCGCTCGAAACGTCAGTTTCTCCATACTTAAGTTCCGGCAGTTTCCCAAACCTTTTGATCAGCTAGATATATTCTTCTGGTAACGACCAGAATAAAAGTCTGTAGAGCCTATGAAACTAAAAGGGGTAAAGCAGATAGATGACCCATCTACCACTCTCTTCTTGGTCATGTACTGTTTTGCCATTCTGGACTCAGCTTTTCAAAAGGCGATTATCTTAATCGAGGATTTAAAGTTAATCTCATGTTGTTTTTTTTCGTTTGTTTTCCTATCCATGCTATGTGAGTTCAAACATCTCCGGATAAAACCTTCTTTTCTCAAAAATTTCACCTTTCTCCAACACCATGACAAATTTTGTTCGCAAAATTTTTCACTAATACCGGATTAAGTGAATAAGCTTTTCAACAACCTCCCCCAAGGGTTTATTTGTTGTGTCTTTACTATTCTATGACTGTTGTTGTAATTGTTATCGTCGTCGTTGTTATCGTAAAGCTTTGTTGTAGTTATTGCAGTTGATTGATTATTCTTACTGATGTTAGCCTTAATCGTCGTGTTGTTATCATGACTGTCATTATTTGACGGACTCTCCACCATTGACATAAGATCAGCGAAATCAGTAGTGTTATTAGTTTGCTCCAGCTACGTCTGGAACCTTCCAAAATATTTACGTTGCTACTAAGAACACCGACTTTTTTAATTCTCAAACTGTTAGAGAACACTAATACCTTTTAAGTACATTTCTAATCTTACTGAAGGCGTATCTAGGGCTGGATTTACAACAAGAAACACGGTAGCATCCACTTTCCACATTTTTTCCCCCCGATTTTTTGGCTGAATTCCAGTTCTTGCAGATTGTTCATCCTGATCTCTTTTCAACCTGGTAACTGCGTCTTGTTTGGCCATCATGCAGGAGCGTAAGAAGGGGAGATGGAGGGCCTAGGGTGTTCAGGGACTTCCACGTTTTTTTGTCACAGAGCTAGAATATGTTCAACCTCCCACACACATTTTTCTATATCTAATTCTCCCAAAAAGAATTAAAAGACAGTCGCCTTGATATACCTCCGTAATGCTACGTAACAGCACTCTCGTAACATTATTTAGGGGAAGTAATGAGGGAAACAGGTCGTTGGACTTCTGTGGTATGTTGTCAGACATTTATTATTCGATTTATTCTGCTCATCATTTTGATTTCCCGAAATAACTCTACGTCACCACCAAATAACTGTTTGGAAATAATACTTTGCTCTTGCGCATTGACTAGGCAATTCTTGCTGCAAATAATATTCTGCTCATCACATGTCATGTACATTAAAGTGCCGTTAAACCGTGAAATTTTTCCGTGAAGCTGCAAAGCCATTGTGGGACAAGTTTACTGTACTGTCGTGTCGTGTAACAGGAGGTGTGCGAAACTGCGGATTTTTAGCGTTGCAGTTTCAGGAAAACTAAAACTGCCAACTTTTTTAATCAAACTGCAATTCATTCACACTAATGCACGGTACAATTTTCCAAACAAAATAAATCATATAATAGGACTGTTATAAACTCGGTTATCACAAAATATTGCGATTTTACAGTGTCTCGCAAATTAATTGTTTGTATTAGTTTACTTCAATATCACAAGTATTTTTATCTTCATGACAGGAAAAATGAAAGTGCTTGCGTCTTCTTAACACCATCACACCATTGGCTTCCTCAGATTTTCACCAGTTGAGAAAGAAAGGTTGAAAAAAGGTACAATTCAAGAAAAAGTCGTCCTCATCAGCATTCAGCTCCGAGCCACGATTCCTGGAAAAGTCGAACTTGTGAACCGGAAGAAAACCGGAAGTGTCCAAAGCTAGTTTTCAGCTTCCCAGGCACTCGTTAATAAAGATGGCTGTAGTTTTATATCGTATACACAAACCGCCAAAAACGGAGACAACTGAATTTATTTCTTGTTTTAAACAAGTTCTATGGAAAATTTTCTTTTAACTTTGGAGTAGACTAACCAGTGATTTCTGAAATATGGCGCAAAAAAGAGAAAGCGAAGAATTGAGCAGCAGCGATGATGATTTATATCCTGAGACGAAACGGCCAAGGTCCACAGGTTTGCACCTAATAAAGCGTTTTCATAGGGAAGCAGACTAGTATGTGTTTTGTAGCAGTAGAACACAACCTTGGCCTAGATGTGTGTGTTGAGATTAACGAGACAAATGTAAAATCTGGTGTTATTTTTTTAAAATTATATTTTACTTTCGATTTCTGGGGAATTGCGTCGAATTAATTTCTGTCTTACGATGGCTTTTCATTCAAAAGTGTATTTGAGCTGTTATAGACCTTGTTAATCCAAGGTGCATTCCATGTAGGTTCTTCTGAAGATCTTTTGAGTGAGTGTTGAAATTTCTTGACTTGTTGGTGCAGAATCTTACAGTGGTTATGCACGGGGTGCCAACTCCAGCAGTACCATACAAAGGTGTCAGCAAAGTCTAAACTTCTCTTGGTGCAGTGATTAAGCGCCCTTAGTGTATCTTTTGCAAGGAGTTTTAAATAAAATGCCCCCGCTGTGGATGTTAACTTCATCTAAGCTTGAAAAGTGGCCAAATTTTGGTACTGGCACTCTCTCTCAAGGGGAGGTGGATTAGCCCCTCAACCATGTTTTGGTCTTGGAGGTGCAGGCCATCTTCAGAGTCAGGTCAACCAACTTTTAACTCTTTTATGTTAATTAACTTGATTACCTGTACTATTTTAGGAATGATATACTGTAACAGCCTATTACCACTTGCCGCTTACTTCTTTTAGGTTATATGTCAGAACTACCAAAACTTGATTTTTTTATTATTTTGTTAATGAACACTTTTCTTGTCATTTGACTGGTAAATACTGCTTCTCTCTTGCTTGGTAGGATTATTTTATAAAGATAACTCAACCTCTGATTATCAATCAGCAGATGGAGAAGGAGATGGAGAAATATTTGGAGACAGTTCTACTGACCAGGAATCCTCAAGCCAGTTCTCCCAATATAATGAATTTTCAAAGAAATTAATGGTATGAAAATGTACTGACATTTATTACATTTAATAGAAACTATTAAATAAATGAAGGTACATTAATCCAAGATATACACCAAATGTTAATAATATGTGCTTGATGGCAATCTCACCTATTCTAGAAATATATATATGTGTTGCCCTTATGCAAGCAAATGGGAGGTTTCAGTTCCAGTTGCCTTGAAATTTTAAATGCCCTTCCAGAAAATTACTTACCTAAGTGTAGGTTCCTGATTGAAAGCAAGAAAATGAACATGTTTTTGATTGGTTCTTGTCTTAACCCTTTAAGGCCTGTTCAAAGTTTATCTCTGTGATAAGCAAAATTGCCTGGTAGTGGAGTAAAATACTAAAGTGAGCCCTTGCCTGTAATGAATTAACAGGAAAAACATACCAATAATCCTTTAACACCAAGGGCTCATAATTGTGATGAGTAAAATTGTCTGGCATTACCCACAGTAACCAAGTGTACCCTTGCTCCATAATGGGTTTAAGAGATAGCTGTTAAGGAGATTTTTTAACTGCCATCGTAAGTTTAGGTTTTGATATACTGTATACAGAAAATATTAACTGTTACACAAAATAACCAAGTCATTCTCATCGATGTATTGCAAGCCAAATCAACGTTTCCATGAAACAAAATGCAGCCACAAAAGAACTAGTGAGAGACTGTTTTTTTATGTAGGACATGATGGGTTACAAGACTGGAGAAGGTTTGGGAAAGTTTGGTCAAGGTCGATCAGAAATTGTTGAAGCATCAAAACAAAGAGGGCGTCGAGGTCTTGGTTTTGAAATCGAAGGACTTCAAGCTGATGATGTTGAGTGGGTGGAGACTGAAAAGGAGGTATCATTTAAAGTGATCATTCAGTATATCAATACCGTGATTGTAAAGCTGAGTGTATATACATGTATGTTTTGTGTATATTTTGTGTGACTGATGATAATTTATCAGCCATTGTATTTGTATTCAGATTTTAAGTGGAGACAACCTACATGTAACAGGAAAGAGCATGCTGACATGACTAAAAAGTTTATGATGTATTCATTGATTCATATGAATTTTTGTGCTGGTTGGCAATTACTTTCCTTCCAAGTAGAAAGTCCATGTCAAATCATTATGGATTTTATTGTAACCTTTTGATCCTTTAAACTTCTACCTTGTTGACTTTGATATTCATTTTAAACCTTGAACATTTACTAATTTTAACAAACCTGTACCTTTTCCTGTTATACTTCTTGCTGGTCTTTAACTTTTGAAAACTTAAAAAGCCAAGTGGCACTTCAAAGACTCTTGTAGCCATAGCTTTACCCAAGAATCAGATGTGTGGCAGAACATTTTTGATCAGTTAAGTAAATGAGGAACAAATGTACCAAGATGTGGAAACATGAGGGGGATTTGCCCTAAGGCCTCAGTCCGAAGGGGTTTCCCAACAGTGCCTTGAAGGGACCCTAAAAAGGCCTCAGAGTGTGTGTATATCAGTCACCTTTACAATCAAATAACACTTATCATTCAGACATTTAACATAATTAATTATCTAAGGAAGTACAAGGTATACTCTAGCTCAGAGCTGTGAATAAAATATTGAGTTAACTGTATATAAATTGTGGCCCTTGCTTCTCCCTTATGAACCCCTTTTACTTTCTGTATGGGTTCTGTGGATCCCAATGTAAAAAATCCTGGTAAGAACACAGCTCTAAAGTCACAGTTTTGAGCCTTGGGTAGAGAGAGAGTTGCAGGAACAAAAGTTTCAGCTAAGAGTATCTGGGAATATACTGTAATTATGTGGTTCAAGATGAGCAAACTGCATTTGTGTAGTTAATTATGAGGATGTTTATTAGATGCAATCTACTTCACTGGGAAGTCTGCAAGTACCAACTGTTGTGCATCACAAAACATACAGTAGTTTGAACATAAGTATTATTTCTTGGTTCTGTGATAAAGAGATGATGGCTATCACTGCCATCTGTATATTTTCAGATTTAATTTTCTGGTGTTATTTAAGTTACTGCTGTAGTTTTATCATCTATAATTTTCTTTTTGATTCAGGTTGAGATTCAGGAGACACCAAACTGGATACCAGCCTGTAACCTTGAGCTACCAACTGCAAAGGACATGGCTGACTGGATAGTTATTGATCAGGTGAATTTTTAAAGCTCAATGTAATATCTACCAGGTACGTTTCAAAAGCTAACCCTGCATGTGATACGGTATATAGATGTATTACTGCATATTAGGTCAGTTGCTTGCCCTCAAACTGTCCCCTTACTGTATGTTCTACTGTATGTTTTCTGGTACACATATCAGCAATGTTTAGAAGATTTCTAGCCCAGTAGCCAGTGTCATTTTGTGATTAGATGGTACAGTAAACTGTCCATGTCAAGTTCTCAAAGAGAAGTAAGAACACTTGAACTAGAAAAATAAGTTCTTAACAATTGTGTTAAAATTATTTCCGTAGAAGAAAACCTCTATATCTGACGAAACAGAATTCTGTCGTTCTGAAATATTACAAGGTGTTTTGGCATGTAAGGTAGGTCATTTCACATGGCTGGGTTTTCTTTTCAGACATTTTTAAAAATTTGACTAGAACTTCAGTCATATGATGACAAGGTACATATATAGCAGGATAAAAGTGAGTAAAGAAAAGTCATACAGGTAGGAGCACAAGAACTGGAAAATTGGCATCTTAAGGTTGGGAGTGGCTGATATGCCTCAGAGCCAAATTAGTTCCCTTATTATGTTTATTTAGCATGGTACAGCCCCATCAGCCACTCAACCCCATTCATCATTGTTATGTACTGTAAGTTGGAGTAGAATATGGAGAGACTCATCAACTTGAGGAAATAGTGGCAAGAGCAATGTGATTTACCATTAAAGATTAACTCATTAAAATCCAAGGAAATTGAGATAACAATTCAGGAAATTGAAAAAAACAATTCCACCCATTATGTTAGGAACCCTAACATGTAATGGGGCATAAAAACACTTTTCTTACTCAACTTTTTATGTAAATTTAAAAAAAACTATTTACTCAGAATACCCCTTGATGTAATTGATGTCTTTATTTTTTGCACTTTCTTCATACTTTATTTAAATGTCTACAATGATGGGAGATTTATATCCTAGCTACTGTTTAATGGAATATGCTTTGCTTTGTAGACTGTGTTTGATTCTCTGGCTGATGATGAATTTTTAAAAGCAAGGACCAGAGCTAATCCCTATGAGATGATCAAAGGTGCTATATTCCAAAATAGGTGAGGCATTCGTTGCATAATTCAGTGACTGTGACACCAGTGACATTAGGAGCATGTAGCTAATCTTCAGTCACCTTATCTAAAATTCCACAAATTTTTTTCTTAATTTTTGTAAATCAGTACATTTGAGACATCAGGCACAGGTAATCCATGTTGGGAATGACAAGGCTGGTGTAGGTTTTGCTACTTTGGAAAATGAAGATTTGAAATCTTTACTCTTTCATCTTTTGTCTTTTGTATGTTTTCAAAACATTAACCATGGCTGATTTTTAACAACTGTTTATTACATTTCTTCCACAA
>JBAHVQ010000076.1:218982-232465 GCA_036872915.1 Nanipora kamurai
TTTTTCAATATGTTGGATTCGGAAACTTTGTAATCATTATCATTATTATGCAATACTGCTGCAATCTCGATTCTGATTGGTTGAAAACCTACAGACAATTCTCGATGTGTTGCCACCTGCAAGACATCGAAAATTGTCTGTAGGTGACGTGATTGTTAATCTGACACGAAATGGGTCTTTGCGTGGCTTCCCTACAAAACTCCATAAAAGCTTCTGCATTTCGGCTGAGGCAGATAACATTGACCGAGGTCTGGATAATCCTTGATATCATGCTCAGCATCATCCAATAATTGTTAATATTTATGCAATAAGTAGCAAGTATCAGCGTTACACCACAATTATAGTTACATCTGATTTTAGGGTTTCTCAGTGGCTGGACAAGAAAACTTTCAGGAAGTGCTCACGAAGCGACTGGTACTTTGTCAATTTTTATGTGCTATGTCGATCCTTCGAAAAGGTAAAAAATTGTCGTTGTATTGTTAGCATGCTTTGTGTTTGACAAACGAAAGACATTCGTCTAACGTTCATACAAAAAATAATGGAATTCCGCAGTTTTAAATCTTTAAAAGTACAAGTCCACTCATATCGTAGAATAACTATACAAAAAGTTGAATTAGTGTATTAGTGTTGAATTTGTCTCATTAAAGTTGATTTTACACCTGCATGTGCTGATGCTTTCAGAAATGTTGTTAGATCTATTTTAGGCATTAACTTTTATATGTTACGAAGGACTTCGTTATTGAAACTCTGGAGTTTTATTTCTTGTCTCTTTTTACTATTTAGGGGGATATTTTCTCTGTAAAACCTTTGATTTATTTACACCTTTTACGGTTGGATTAATTTATCTACTTTACCGAGCTTTCGATGAAATTTGTATCCACAAACCTGTTACTAGTCGACCAGCAAATTCAGAAAGGTAAGTTTCTTTGTAAGGATTGTCCTTATCATCATTCACTACACAAAAGTTTGAAGCATCACTTCCAAAGAGGGCGGTACACGAGTTGAATAACACATGTATCACGATATGATGCGTTTTATTATCTACGTTTCCCATAGTTGCAACAACTCACAGAAACTCATGGAATTTCAAAATTCCCTTTCCAATCTTGGAAATTTAGTATAATGTTGGAAACTTGCCTTAGATCATGGAAATTCGTCGAGTCTTGGTTTTCCTTCCTAAACTGACATATTGTTTTAGAGATGTTACATCTCACTAATTTGCGAGCCTCAAATATTTATCTTCAAATGGCATTATTTCTGATTTAGTCAACAACATCGAATTTTGAAGTCATGGAAAAGAGACCACGGAAAGTAGTATCGTGGAAAATTCGTGGAATTTTACTCTCAAGTCAGTGAGGGAGCTAAGTTCTACCGTCGAGCGAGAGTGGTGGGGGCGGGTGGATTAGGCAGGGTAATTACCCTGGGTACCAGGTACAGAAGAGGCTCGTGAAAATTCCGTGTATGAAAATATATTGTATTAGTATCGGCTTTTATGACTGTTTAGGCACTGACTTGACCTTTCCGTCATCTTATTGTCTCGGTTTCACAGGTATGTGATTTGTAAAGGCTTTCGCGAAGGGACCGAAGACATTTGTGACTACCTTTTCTTTGTCAACGAGGAGCTTGGTAAACTAAGTTACACTGACCAAGATGTTCTTGAGGTATGACAAATTTATTAATAGGCAATATAGACTTGAGACTCAATACTTTTACTGAGTATAATGAAATAACGTGAGCTCTGATTGGAGGTCCCCATCGTTTTGCGTTACTGGCGATATAGTTAAAGTCGCAAAACACTGACGCAGGAATTGAGCTCTCGACTTGTGAGGGATAGTATTTTTCCTTTCTGTGCTTAGGTAGTTCCGTTGGGCCTCATCAAAGCCGACGAAATCTTTACTTCGTACATGACAAATTCCAATGAAAGGTACGTAACTTCAGGATCATTGAAAGATGGCATGCCTGGAATGAAAAAAAAGATTATAAACTGGAGGTGCTTCTACTATCTAAATATTTATTCAAGGAAGTTTGATGGATGATTATTGAAGATGTTTGTTTTGAATCCAGTTCTACAATGAAGGAAATCTATCATTATTTAGTTTATTTTCTTAAATTGAAGTGGATGCAGGATAGAAGGTAGAAAACTACACATCTGATTTGCATGGAAAGGCAATTTTTTGTTGGTATATACGAGGATGGATGTTTTTCGTACTGTTGCCGTAGTTAATTAATGCTTGTCATTCCAACTGACACCAGCATACTTCATTGTAAAGGAAGGAAGGATAGATTAATTTTTAACTCAGTTGAGTTACTCTAATGTTATCTGAGTTTATATATCTATTATATATTATATATTATACATATATTATTAATATATATTATATATATATATTAATATCTATTGATATATATTATTATATAGTATCTGAGTATATATAGTAAGTAGAAAAGGAGCAAGGTACTACACTAACGTACTGCACATGGTCAGGTGATCTAGTGTTCAGAAACCTTGTTTTGCCCCTTACCTGAGGGTTAAATCTTGAAAAAACGATTTGGTTTTATAAATATTTCATACGCGCAGTATCTGATCGATCTGTCTTTATATGTAATAAATGAATTTCTCCGTTGCCTATCCATACTATGCGAATGGCTTACAAATTCACCGCTCATTGTTTAACGTTTTACATCTTTGTCTTAATTTATTTCATAGTTTGGGCGAGAGGCAGATAAATGCCTTGAGAAAATTGCGTGCTTATGTGCAGAACACCAGCCTAGTTGGAAAAGATCAGGGCATTATAAGAAAGCAATGTCTCGAGTATTGGAAGGTAGGCGATTGTGTTTTCGTCATATTTCCCCATTAAGTTTTAATGTGAAATTATTTGCATCTTCTTTTTGACAGTGGAACAAATCTTCATTGCATTTGCATCACAAGCAAAATGGGAGTATCGCCATGCCCTTTTAGACAGAGGTGTTTTGAACATCTGTGAACTCCATGATATTCTAGATAATATTCTCTATAGTAGAGCTATAGTAGAGCCTACACTCATCAATGTAATTTATTTTTAGATTCCAGATATTGCGAGAGCGGCACCACGTATTTCTAGTCCAGAACTTCATTTTCAAAATTTGTTACAGGTAAACAGAGTCCAGGATTAAAAACTTAATGACCGAGCGGAAGGTCCTTACTAGAAAATTATACTGCCCGCAGTCTTTCAGTACAGACCGAGATGCGAAAGACCAAGGGCAGTGTAATTTTCTGGTAAGGACCGAGCAGCGAGGTCGTTAAGGCTTTTATTATATGGCTTGCTTCGTGAGCGGTCTATTGATGTCTTTTTCGGAAACATATCCAAAGCTTGAATGTTAAAAATTCAAGCGGATGCCCTTCGTCAGTAGAGTCAGCATTGCCGAGGTCGTCTCTTAAATCGTCTCCGAAATTCATTTTAGCTTGAAGAGTATCTTTTTGCTTACTTTTCCTTCATTTATTAAAATACGTGGTGGTAGCGACAGGCTTTAATGAGACATTCGAACTGTTTTTTAATTTTTTTGTTTAGTCTGCCGGTGACCGAGATGACTTGATATATAAAGCTAAACCATTCAGTAAAGAAAATTTGTACGATTTAAAGATTCTTAGTAAATTCAAGTGTTATGTATCCTCGGGAAACAAGTTTTATCTTCTTGGTCTCGGGGTAGGTATACCTATTTTTACTAAATTCCGTACTGAAAGTATGAGCCTGTGACGTAACTGCCAAGGTTGCCTGGGGGGCTCGGCTTCCGTAAGGAAAATTTGGTGCCCCGCAAACTCGTCTCATCTGGTAGGGCAATGTAATCATTAAACCCTAACAAATTAGGCATTACTTGTTATGCAATTTATACTTCTTAGTGTGAGACGTACCCCTCAAATCTGAATCATATGTTGGCTTCCCAAAACTATTGCACCATGAAGGCCCTAACCCAGCACAAGAAATATCCTATCTTCGTCTATTTGCGCTGACATGAATTGTTTTGTAGGCAGTACGATGATGTGAAAGAACAGCTTTTTACATTCCTCCCCATAAGCTTAAAGAGAGAATAGTTCGAATGGAAAGAAATTGTGATTGGAAAGTTTGAGAAACATTGACTTATTGATATACTTTTTCCCACTTCGATTAAATTGTCAGATGTTCACCAATGCTCCGGTCATTCGGCTTTAACTAATGGTAACAAGCCAAAAGAGGTGAGGGAACTGCCAAAACTTACTGCACACACGGTAGCACACATGACGAACCTTAGCTCACCATTTGAGTCTTGGGTAGCTCAGTGGTTAAAGTGCCACACTGGTCATCAGAAGGTTGCTGGTTTGCTTTTCGTTTAAGGCTCTGAAATCGTTTTTTTCTGAGGTCACGAGCTTGACAAACGTTTACTGGTCGTCTGATATACACCAAGTTCCCACATGCACATGATTTCTGTGCTTATCGTTCACTATCGCCGAAAACAACTGTGTTAATTCTCCAGCAGCAACAAAACGCAATCGTCTGTCGGTGAAAATTCCACTCCAAAGTTTTTGGTATTCCATATTTTCTTACGGCAAAACACTCATGTAATTTATACCAATGTAACCAAAGTTACCATCCTACGTTCGTCCATCCTTAGCGCACTAGAATTTTTAAATGGGACGGATCACCGAAATGCAGGAACCAGTGGCAAAAACTGGAGAATATTAATCTTGAGCTCCCAAAAGAAACATTGATTGAAGTAGAGATCGTGGAGGAACTACGCGGCGAGGTAAGACAAAAATTACAATTGACGATAGTCCGTAACGGATGAACACACATATATGCCCATGCACTTGACTACGTATACCTTATGTATACAGGTATGTATGTACTTGACAAACCTCGTTTTCTCTCTTGCATTACACATAAACGTGTCGTATTTATTCGACAAGCCTCGTTCTCTCTAGGATTACAAAGACACAAATGATTATAGAGGGATGTCCCACTTTTCGAAAACTTCGTTATTTTTTGGAATCAACCGAGAACAGCTGATAATAGAGACATGAACGAATCTATTTTACATTTATACATCTTTAACGAATAGGAAGTTGCTGTAGTTGGTTTAGCTAAAGTAACTACAGTCAGCAATAATGAAGAACGGTTGTCCTGTTTGTATGGGTTGTGTTCTGACGTCTGATGAATGCTGCCAAAAACAAGGCTAGTCAAGCGCAGCGGACCATACTCTGTGGTAACGCAAGCCTGCCCCAGAGAAACAAATGTAAGGAAAGCTGGTTCTTTTTCTCGTTTTTTAGGGAAAAGGTCAGCGGCGCAGCACTGTAATTCACGTGGTCGATGCTCTCGTGTTAGGTGGGAAGGACGTCCGGAATAAGCATTACAATCACAGGTGAAATAAAGCAAATATAAAATGAACGTCTCGGAAATTTACGAGATGTAAATGAAAGGCTGGTTTCTTATCACGATACACTGTACGTATCAACCAAACGACCTGAGAGCGGACATGGAAGAAATTTTTGGACGTCAGTTTCAGTTCCCTGCGCGGTTTTCCACGTCAGTACTAATTTGATCTCTCTGAGTTCCAGGCTCTGAGACCGCGTACGGACCTGAAACTGACATGCAAAATTGGCCTCTGTGTCGGCCATGTTGGGCTTCACTTTTTGCCTGGCTGACAAACTGGAGTACTCCCAGACCCTCCAGTCATACGTAGAGCTCACTGGTTAGTACACCGTAGAAAATAAAATTTCTTAGCTTTCACAAGAAGACCAATTGCTAAATAGCTCATAGTGTATTCTCCGTTTAATCAAAGTGGAGGAAATGTTATTTAAGAAATGTAAAAATATTTATTTGGAAAAGTGCAGCTACATACTGCTATTACATTCTTATTGTTCAAGCTGTGTTAAGCCTTAAGATGGCTCCCTAGGGTAATTTTTAACAGGAGATGGGTAACTAAATATTGTTGGGTATGCGTGAATTATCGTTATTCGAATCGTTATTTTAACACGACAGCGCCGTCCGCGTCACTACAAATGTGAAATTTTTGCATGTTTGCTTCGGTAAATTTCTTTTAAACTTGGTATTTAAAACAGAATAAGCTCAACGAATCTAATTTCCAACATTTTTCATAAGACAGAATTTTTTATAATCCACTAAGTCTATTGCAAAATACCTACCTTGACAACCTACACTGATATTTTGATATTTTATTCTTTAGTGGAATATCTAACCTCATACCAATTTTCAGAATAATTCACGGAAGAAATCCGAAGATAATGTGTCTGAAATGTAATAATCGTGAAAACATGCCGATGTTCCAACGTTATTATTACCATCTTAATAATCAAAAATTACACAATTCGACAAATATCTCAGATTTGTTATGTCTCTTCTACAGTTGGACACACTTCGTACCGAACTTACAACTATTTTAACGATAGAAATGCCCATAAATGGAGACCGTACTAATTGAATCCTGTAAACATAGAAACTGAAGGGAGCCACATTAAGCCGTAATCAAGCGATTACCCAAGTCGCTACATATTTTAGCTTGTGCCTCGTTTGACCGCCAGCATGCGACGACTTGTGTTAGCTGGCGACTAATTTGAGCTAATTCAAATTTCACGTCGAAGTTAACGTCTTCAAGAGCGATTCTCGAACAAATTATGATGAGAAAAACTAAAAAAAACAAACAAGACAATGTTCTTATGAGCTTTTTACACCCATTACTTTGCATGGGAAGTGGCTGACGTGCAGAACTTGTGGCACCGACTGGTGGTATCCCAAGTTGACACAAGTTTACTAACGGTAACTTGTGTTTTCATTTGATAAGGGCTTTAGATTAAATAAAAAAGTTATAGCTCTAGAGAAGACGTGAATCCGTGACCTTGTGAAACGTTGAAACAACAAATACCAACACTTTGAAAGCAAAAATTTTGACCTTCTCTCGTAGGGAGTGCCTCATAAGATCCCTTAAAAATGCTCTTGCCCTTTCAGAAAATTTGTACATGGGTATGTTCATTGAACCAGTGTTACTTGGGTGCTAGTACGAGAAATCTTTGGAAGTCCTGGTTTAAGCATCAAAATGTAAGCGATTTTATATCAGAGTGTGTTTTCTTTGCGATAAGTAATTTGCTGTTATATTTGAAGTTAAAATATGTTAGTGAAAACATTTTTGTCTTGAAGCCGCTGGAAACATTGCTTCACGATCCAATGTAATTTTGATCTACCGTTTCCTGTCTCCACCCTAGGTTCATTACGTACCAGGACCCATGACAATTCTCTGCTGGTCTGATAGTAACTTGTTTTGAAAAGTCAATTTTCCTGTTTCCTAATTTCTGATTCAGGATGCAGTATGCCGCCATGTTTGTGAAGGCCATTTCAAAACCAAGTCGACCTGACGTAGTGGCTGTAAAGTAAGTGAACGATGCGCGTAACTCAACTTCATACCCAGGGTCTTTACTCGGCTCTCCCTCACTCTCGTAACTGTAATAGCATGGTAAGGTGTATATTTTTACACGTTTACTGCTATCGTGCAGGGAGTTCAAGGAAGCTAGTTGCGGGCTACAAGTTTGTCTATTGTGTGTTAACCTCGGTAAACAAAGTTGTTTAATTTCATTTAGATGTCGTTCAGCATGATGATCACATGTAACAATTAAGTATTAGCATGTGAACAAAAACACGCAATGATGATTTAGTGGTAAACTGTGCATGTTGTTTGTTTTTTCCCTGCCAAACTTTTTATAATTTTTTTGGTAATAATTTGGATAATCGACATTTTTAACCTATGGGGTCGAGAATACAACTTATTTCTACCATAATTTAACATCAGCTAATTAGAGATCACCACAATAATCTAGGAAATACTGAACATCCACAAATGTTCAAAACTATGATTCCCACTCGTTACGCTTTAGTAAGTGAATAATAACTGGGAATCTGCAGCACAATTTTTAACGTGGGTTAGAAAACTAATCATCGAGAATACAATGTGCTGCAGATTTAAGGGAAGGCTTAGTCATGACGTATGTAGTGCAACTACTGCTTACCCAAATATTTCTTATTTTAGACTAAAGACAGTCTTTAGCCTTAGATCCCTTCACGAGATTTTTAACCGGTAAGCAGATAAGTCATTTTACAAGATAAAATCGGGTGAGGTAAAAACTTCATGTAAGTACGTTAGCCTAGTCAACTTGAGGGCTCCTATCCTCAATGGGTCTACAAATAGACTACATTAAACAAACTTTGTCTCAGATATTGATTGAATACGTGTTCCTGGTGGACATATATATATATACCACGCAATACACGTAAACCAAGAAAATTTTCACAAATGCTACAAAGTGAAAAAGTGTTTTAACGGAGTATGCAATACACTACTGTTTACTATGTTAAATATAAATGTACGGAAGCTGTTCATCCTAGATGATGCCGGGCAGCAGATTTCAAGGGATATACTCTCAAGAAATTAAAATACTCATTGTTGTCGTCATAGCATTACATGTTTAAATAAGTTTAATTAAGGTAACATCCGAGGTTCGACAGTGTGATTTGTTTCATATATACATATATTTCATTTTTATTTTTAGTTTGAATATGCGACGTATAAAAGGTCGTCCTCGTCCAGCGTTGTGTTATATGGTTGAAGAAAATCGCGCTTTTGTGCCCACTGGAATTGTCTTCTTTAAACATTTGAATGGTAATAAATTGAGTTTTGATGGGTGTTGTATTTGACTGCTGGATGTAATTTGCAATATATGAGTTATATGAGTTATATATATACGTATGAGTTATATATATATTATACTTATATAATTAGACTTATGGTAAAAACTTGTTTTGACCTAAACATGCTGTTACCCGAGGTCGAGGTGTATAACCGATTTATATCACGATACGGAGGATATACATGCGTATCGTCTCTCATCTCATCCCATATATTTTCGAACATTCTCATCCTTAATTCACTCAGTTTTATAACTAGCTCATATCTTAACTGGTTGTTTTTATTCAGATCCGTGGTCCACTGCATTCAGTAAGAGTCAGCAAAAGAGCTATTTTTATAATTCTGAGACGCGGTCTTCACAGTACGATATGCCAAATCAAGCCATAGCGACATTCGGGTAAGCCATATACGGTTGTGTTTGTCGTTGTTAGTGCTGCTGGTGCTTTAGGTCGTAATCATTAAAATTTAGTATTAATCACAAGCACCTCTTTTACCACTGTATAGCAGGGGTCTTTTGTACCAGTGAACATACATGTCGCTCGAAAACGACTTCCCTTTCCGTCGCGACAAACGTTTTTTTGGTCTATCCAAGAGGTTTTGCTTTTGCAAACATATTTTCGGCACGTATCCTTGATGCCCCAAGTAGTTTTGTATGTCCCCAACTCAACTCAGCTACCCTGTTTTCGATTAAGGTCAAAACAATATTTTCTGCTTGACTACCATCCTTAGGTTAGTATACGCGATCCTATTTAGTGGGTCCGACAACGGCAAGGTCATTTTAAAGTTGATAACACAAGCCGGTTTTCTTGGAGGAGAGAATTCGGATCAAGTGAAATCTGTTGATGTGAACCAGCCTTTCGGGTTCGAATGTGCTTGAACTGTCAGGCTGTGTTGTTTGAGATCGTATTGAACTCTTGAACGTGGATTGATTGTTCTAACGCTACTATCGTTATTGTCTGTGAACCCCGCTCTTGAATGTTGACATAGTGGTAGTGCATGCGTCTTTCACGTCTGTGACCAGGGTTCAACTCCTGCTCTGTGCAATTCTTGAATTAAAATTACATTGACCACACGTGAAGAGAGTGTGGTCCAGTTTGACTGTACAGACTACCCCAGTTTTTCTCCGAGTACTCCAGGTTCGTATCAATAAACCGATGGGGGGTGGCCCATACTGGATCTCTGCTGAGAACAGCTGAGTTGTAGCTGGTATAGGGTTATCCAATACTAATAAAGACTTCGTTTAAAAGTAAAATTACTTTTTAAGTCCTTTTTCAAGATTGTCATGCCATGTAGAAATAATCCAGCTCTAGACAGCTAATTTAGTAGACGTCTGTAGTTTTGAAAATCACAATAATTTCTTTAACAAAATAATCCTTTAACTAAGGTACTGCTGTTATTGTGACCGTTTAATTTTCCTTGCAGGATGTGTGCTAAAAATCGATATTTCTGGGACTGGAGTAACTTAAAGGACGATTTGAGCTCAAGTGACAACGACCAAGTCACCAAAGAAGTTATTCTGGATTTTATTAGAAGCCATTCCTTGCACTAACCAGGTAGAAGGTTCACAGTAAGTTCCCGCTGATGTAAATTTTGAACATGTTATACCAAACCAAGCAAATCCGTCTTAGTTAAAACGTGCGATACTTTCAGTGAAAAGCAAGGAACTGCTCTGAACACTGTACCGTCATCTCGGCACAATGTTCCAGGTATAAAATAACTTGCATTTGTAATCTGAATGCAAGGAAAACAAAGCGTTAACCGACATGTTTCTTACTAAAAGAATTTGACGACTGTATGTATGGAATACAGTCCATCTGATATAGCGGTTATATGGAGATCCTGAAAAGATAACACAGCAATTTATGCGGTGCCTACCATTCGTCAAGAACCAGTTTATACGTTCGCTTACGGAAGTTTGTTTTATGGCAGTTGAATACCGAACTTTTTCTCGACATTTTAATTTACGTGATGGCGACCTCGTCCTTTTTTGCTTCATAAATCGCGGAAATCCCATTGGAACTTCGTCGAGGGTTCCCAAACATGGGCTGAAGAGATGGGGAAACTTACAAACATCTCATAAGACTTAATACCAGAAAATATTGGTTTTCCAATGAAGAGGCGGTCAAAAATCAAGGAGCGAATTGGTTACCCAATCACGGAGCAACATTGCCGCAAGGCTACGGAAGGAGGTTTTTGTATTAATTCAATCGTTAGTCACTATTCTCGGCAGTTGTTGTGGACGTCCTTTTCTTATAGTCGCCAATCACCAAACATTCGTTCAAATTCCATCAATCTTTATCACGATCGGGCAAGTGAAAACCAATGAAGTTCTTAATTCATAACCTCTGATATACTTAGAGAACTTTTTAAAGCTTAGATTTTAAACCTTCAACTATCTAATAACTTTTGAAAATTGTATCATTGGGAGTAACCAAGCATGGTGTTAAAACAATGTATTTTGAACTATTCGAAAGCTACAACTTCCCTACCTGCTAGCATGTAGAACTATCCCAGCAACCAAAGTTTAATCTTTTGAATTTTACTGTGGATTTTTAATACATCAACGCACGCCCCAAAGGTGAAACTGTAATGTAAAAAAAATTAAATCATGATATTCATAGCAATTAACTCGTTATACTGTTATGGACGTAACTTTTAAAAGATTTTTTTCGTGCAACAAGTGACTCTGACTTTCGAAATTATAGTTTTCTTTCTTTTATCAACCAACAGTGATTAAATTAAGACTTAAACCTTCATAAGACTTCAGAAATTATGGATTGATAAGGTTAACATTCTTTTACCGCATGATTTACTATTGTATCGTTGAAAGATATTGATCAATCATCTTGCCTATCACTTTCTTTCCTTCAATTGACATTAATCCCTAGTCGAAAATTGGAGAAGTTTAGTATCGGTCATTGCTACACAGTCAACTGCTGCTGAACGTTTTTGTCAGTTTATACATATCACTGTGCATGTGATTTTAAAGCATGTAAACTTAACTCGAGTCCTGAACTTTCTACCGTGCGTGGGGCTTCGTCCATGCCCTCGTTTGTGTAATGCTTTAAAACAGGTCTTAGTCAAATAGAGGGAAGCATATAGCTAAAGAAATTGTTCCGGTTTCTCTCTTTTATTATGCCGCCTTTCATTAAACGTTTGTAAATTATATGATGCTTATTTCAATGTTTAAACTTGTTTGTGAAGTATGGGAGACGGCCACTCTATGCTGTACAATCAGTAGATGGCGAAACTGGTGTCATTTAATACTGAATAGTGGAATAATACAGCTGTCTATCGTCAACGTGCCGCATTGTTTTAAAAGCTTTTGACACTTGTAGACTACAACTTACACGTGTATATATATATAAACAGAGATATAAGAAAAACTATTATAGAGTTAGTGATAAGAAGTGTACCGTCTGCCGCTAGCTTTTTCATTAAGATTACTTCGCGATCCGGCAATACACTTATGAAATAATCTGTCAAAACAGTCGATAAACATCTCAAATTGTTATGTCTTTGTGACGATTCTAAACGTCGACTCATTTAATGTATACATTGCCTGAAGATAGTATCACTTTTTAATTGCTTGAGCTTTTCAATTCCCTAAACGGCTTGAACAAGGTTCTAGTGCTTTCGTGTACTTTACGTTTTGAGTTAAGGTGCCATTCTGAAGCTGACGTTAATAACAAAACATGTTCAAGAGTTCACATTAACGGAAGACTTCAAAATAAACTTCAGACTTCATTTTGGGGATTTTCTTCGTTGTTTTCCGGTTTGGATGCGTCTGTCAAACTTTCACTTCTCCCTTCGTATCTTCTCCTTCCTATCCATCTCATCTTGCTGTATGTAAATACATGAATCTGAGTTTAAAAAGTCCGCAGAAAGCAACTTGTGAATAACGGTATATCATTAACCCGATAAGCAGTATAATTTTTCACCGCCTCGTTTCAAACTTCAATCAACTGTGTATGTTTTTGAAATATATGCGTAGGGACCATGCTGTTCTTCGGCTGACGTTTTTTAAACAATTAGCTTAGTATGCGTTAAATATCTATATAATTACATGAGCGTATAAAAACTCAATTTTTGCTCTTTTTATCATTATTGTTTAAATTTAAAAATGATTCTATAGCTGTCGAGTTAATGGAATATAAAGCAACATATGGGTCAAAAAACTGGGGTACACTTGGTCACTGAATTTGTTCAGTAATTTCAATCTTGCTCTGTGAGATTTTATCTCACTTGTACTGAATGGCTATTCTAAACGTTTTATTTGTTCAAGGTATATTCATGGTATTTTGACAGATGTTTCCCGTCTGTGTACTAACAGGTCTCACACGGTGAACGATATAGTACTTTCATTACCAGCAAATTATCCATCGTTTTCAATGAGCTGATGCTGACACATTAGCCTGCGTAGCTTCAGTCGATCACGAATCCTCTTGCAAGCGGCGCCATCGATATTGCTTTATTGACATTGCCTGACACACCACGAGAACACCTCTTATGAAGAAAAAGTGTGACATATTCGCTGGGAAAAAGCCGTCTGTTTTCGAGCCGTGCTTTCATCCTCCCTTGCCAATCTGCTTCCATATTTGTTGATGATATTAGTACAATTACAATTACATTCGAGTATTAGGAAGGCTTAGGGCGCGACAACACATGCAACGGATGATCGGCGAATGAAGAATAAACAGTTCGAGGTGGGCTCAAATTGTGTAATGAAAGGACAAAAAAGAAATCAATGAAAAGCAATATAAACCAAGGTGCCTAA
>JBAHVQ010000076.1:238815-282634 GCA_036872915.1 Nanipora kamurai
CCATACAATATCGGTTATAATGAATTTAGTGACCTGACTTTCTTGGTAGAGCGTTTTTCCCATCGTTCGCATTTTTCTGGCTAAAAGTTTCCTATACGGTACCTATAACGCAAAATGATGGGCGCTGATACTTCTTCCTAAAGCATCTCCAGGCATTTCTTGATTACATCTAGATAGTTAAATTCAACGAACAAGTTTAAAAACGTCGATTGGGGATTGCATGTCTACCGTTGATTGACCTGTCTCAGGCTGTCTGTGTTATTAAGATAACCAAGCTTCATGCTAATTAGGATGACAACTTTATGTAAAATTTTATGTTCGTTAGTGTCCTTTATATAAAACGTTCATCTTCATTAACAGTTTGATTCGATACAAATTCAAAGTAGGAAGGCGCTTATCCATTTTGTGAATCATCAACCTCATGTTTCCCCTGAGTGTGAATTCAAATTCATGCACCAAATACATGCATCAGTTGGACTGGGGAATTTTAACACATTTTTCAGGTTTCTTTACTATACAACAACTTAATTGAATTACCTTCCTGAATTCAGTCGGTCTCAGGGCCCAAAACTGTTGAAAAATTGACACCAAAAAAAAAACACGAGAAATTAAGCGGATTGTTGGAAATGTGGCAAATTTGATGGGTCCTTAAATGGTCATTCATCATGGGATAAGTGTCCGGAGGTCATTCGATCCCCCGAAAGTCATTTATCCCTGTGATACGGCATGACATTTCGCAATATTCCGTGAAAAAAGTACCTTTCCCATCTGAAAACAACCATTCTCAGTCAATTTACACTCACCAGGTGACTCACCTTTCTTGTTCCTTCAGGTTTGGTTTAAGAACCGGAGAGCCAAGTGGCGAAAACAGAAACGCGAATGTCGACAAAGCGAGGAGAGTACGTCAGTGGGAACTTCCGTTGCATCGTCGGTCACGTTACCCTACGAAGATACTTCGTTAAAACTTCCCGGCGTTCATTCAACTACCTCACCTCATACTTCTGAAAAAAGATATTTGACGCAAAACGAAACCTGCGAAACTTCTTTTGTTTTATTTACGGGGACGAACACAAAAGCGGCTGTTTTAGCAAGGTCTTTGTCATCTGCGTAGCCTTTTAAATGGTTGTCAGGGTGCGTGGTGGTTTGAATGTGGAGAGCCTGATTTTATATAAAAACCCCTATAGTTAATAGCTTGTTGTAAATACCCACAGTCTGTATTTGAGATATCCTTCGGCACCGGTCATTACTGTTACAATTTTTCCATCGGGGTCGAACCGTGTGTTGTGTGTATATGTGGGTGTGTGCGCTTGCAGAAAAGGACATTTTGGGCACCTCTTGTGTAGCCAGTACTGATATTTAATAGTAACGTTTCAGCCTCAGCTGTCTATACTCTATTTAACATTGTAAAAAGTAAATTATATATATGAAGGATAAAGTGATAAGCAAAAAGAATTACGTGTGCTCATTGAGTTCAATAAAAACACTGATATACGATGTGCGCTTGTAAAACACAATACACCACTTTCCTGCGCGGGATTTTTCCCGCGAGAACCACACGCATTCGCACAGGAAAGTGCTGTAAAATCTTGCTTCTTGCGGGATTCGCGATACCTGTGTTCACTGACGTTTTCTGACCTGGAAAAATTCCAATAAACATCAATGCGAATCCCTCCAAATGCTCTTGATTCTTTGAACTCTAGAAATGTATTTTTAGCGATTTTCAAGAGATATTTCTGATACAAGTTGGTGTAATGTGATATACCTGTACAATGTTAGGACAAACGTTAGCAATGTTACAAATGTTAGAACAATTGTTCTAATTGTTCAAATGTTACAAATATTAGGACAAATGTTACAATGTTCGGAAAAGTAATATGGTTTGCTATCGTTGCATATTTTAATTGATATACTACTACTATTTGTTGTTTTGCTAAATATTCTATTTAACAAGAAAAGTGGTGCGCCGATTGTCACGCCCTGCTGCTCATATTCCCCGTCTATATACGTATGCGTATTGACCTTTACTCGTGCAAAGCTCCAAAGGAAACACGGTTTGGAATTCGAGAACAGGCTCGGAGAACAAGCTACCGACCAGGGAAACGAATCCGTTAGGGTTCATTTGTACATTTGAACATTTGAGTGACTTTGAAATCTCTCATTTCGTTTCTTGAAGTTATAAAAGTCTTTTTTTTTTTTTTTTTTTTTTTTTTTTAAAGATCCTGTTTTCTCAAGTCCGATTTTCTTAAGCAGATAATTCTGGGGTTGTCTTGTTTTTCTCAAATGAATAGATTTAAACATCTCGACGCAACATTTAATAAATGTAAAATGTTTAGTTTCAACTGAAAATCAGTACTCAATGTGATTCCTTCTTAGTTTCGTTGGCGGTGAATGGACTTTTAAGTTAACTAACTTGTAGAGATCTTGAAGCAAATTAATCTTAGCGAGTCTCGACGATTGTTAGTATTTTACTGGTCGTTTTACGTTTGATAGATTGAAATTTAAACGTCGATATCTCTTTTTTTGAGTATTTTCATTTACGATAATTAAGCAACGTTTTATAAGGATATAATTTAATTTTTGACACGTTGCATACATTTCCTTGTATTAAGAGTAAAAAAGCTATATTAACTCCATAATGGTCTTTGGTTTTTTGTATAGTGTTTAAAAAATGCCATATTTCGATATCACATGCCAGCTGGCTATAACAGTTAGTTCTTGGTTAAAATGTTACAGCTGGGACCGTAAGCTTACAAATCATTGACAAAACATGTCAACTTTTAAATATATGTTCTGTTTATGGTGGAGTGGTGTCGGTGTGGAGTTAATATGACTGTCAAGTCGGATTAAGAACATGATTTAGGAAAGATTACTGGGGATTACCATGTCGTTCATTTAAAGGCTATAATCCCAAAACTGTCTTCATTTCATTTAATTTCAGTTGATGTAAATTTGTAACTGGAAGGTGGTAGACATTTTTCGTTTTTATATCCTTTTTTTTTTAATTTCCTGTCCGGAAAATCTGAAGTGAAGTTGTGATTTTTTGTAGCGTTCGCTTTCTAAAGTTATGAAATCGTTGCTTATGAAATCCTGGAGAACTGTTCTGAGTATGAGTGGCTCAGATAACTTGAAGGCTGGTGTCCAAAGGGGACCTGAACATTGTAAATCATGTACTCTAACATGTCATGAATATTTAACGCTATTCTTATTTAATACTGCTTCATTTTCTTGTTAATTTCCGTCTGGTTCTTCAATTGCTTTATTTAGTTTCACCCTTATGTCCCGAAGCATACAGTCCTAAAATATTAAAGTACCAGTAATTAATTTTAAATTGAATTTTTAAACAAATATTATCTCCTAGAAGTACTTTATGAAATGAGCAGACCATTGATTTAGTCATTTATTAAACGGACATTTTGTCAAACAATGGTAGAGTGCTATATTGAGTTGTCTTCTAAGGGATCTTAAGCTTTGGGCTGTCTGTATTTGTTCCTGGTTTTCTAAAGCTGTTAAGTCCTGAAACATCCTCAATCTATAGTGCAAACATCACTGTTCTGAATGCTGGTGATTTCTTACGGTAGTGTCCATATGAATGGATATATTGATTTACTTCAACCTTCAGGAAATAAAGGAAGAAACAAACTCCGAACAATGATGTCATCTTGATAACTCAAGATATGAGCTAAGACCAAGAGAATTACAATGAACTCGTGATATTTTGTCTTTATTTCTAAGACAAATTCATTTCAAAGACAGACGTCTGATGATGTCTTTGAAATAAAGACGAAATATCACAATTTCATTGTAATTTTCTTGATCTTAGCTCATATCTTGAGTTATCAAGATGACATTATTGTTCGGAGTTTGTTTCTTCGTTTATTTCCAAAGGCTGTCGACTGGTTCTGGATTAAACCTTCAGTATAAACATCTATTATTTGGTGAACGGCTGGCAGCTTAACTTTGTCTTAAATACACGTACTTCAAACCAGCATTGTCAGTATGTGGTCGTCAAAATCTCAAAATAATTAAACATAGCAAAATCAAATAAATATTATTCAATTTTTTATTTAAAATACTCCCGTTCTTTTCTGTATCACGTCATATAAGTTTTGGAAGATTTAGCTGTTTGATAAATTTTCAGTCGCCATTTGCACGGTACTTGGATTTTGGGAAGAGTGAATTGATAAATCCATGCAACCAAGAAACTACTCATTCAGATTCGCCTGTTTAAAAATATACGTATATAAATATAAAAATATAAATTTTATATTATATATTTTATGATATATAATTTTATGTTATAAGTTTAAAAATATAAAATATTATATTTTTTTATAAAAATATAAAAATACGGATGAAATCGAAATGAATAAAAGTAAAAGAACATGATTGAACATGAATGATTTAAAAATCGGGTCTTTAATAATACAATATGAAAATAAGAATGAAATCGAAATGAAGAAAATAAAGAACATGAATGACCATGAACAATTAAAAATCGGGTACTCGGATCCTGTGGATAATGTTGCTTTTACCATCTAGTGGTAGTGTTGAGTTGTTTTGTTAATAACTGGATTTTGGGAAGAGAGAATTACTAAATCCATGCAACCGAGAAACTACTCGATCTCATTCCGATTCGCCTATATACCTGGCTGTGGTTCCCACAAATTTTTCCTTAAATGAGTAACGTTATTTTGAGTAACGCTATTTGAATATAGGGCAAATTGCTCTTGTGACAGTAAAGCGCATGCGATGTCAAGACAATACGCTTCTTGAATCGCTTTCTTAAGAAAGGATTTCGCGTACTGTTACATTCTGGAGGTTCTGTCGTACATTTCAGCTTTTCGAGCTATTCTTTGACGGAGCCTTTCTATCAAAACTTGAGGGAAACCGTTCATATAGTTTCATTTTACAAAAACATTGCGATAAACTTCCACGACTGGGGTGTGTGTGTGTGTGTTTTTTTGTCATCCCAGGACTAATGTAAAAGAAATTGCAGGGTTGGAAGCTTGCTTATTGCAAGCCCCTCCGGCTATGTAGGCCCACTTGTGAGTTAACTGAAAATAGCTTCAGATTAGAAGCTATCCTTGGATAAGCGTACCTTCCCATTATCACCTTGTTTTTCTGCTAACTGACGATATATTAAGCAAAAACAAGAAAGTAGCCGAGTAGTTTATTCATTAGGCATTTCAAATTTGTTTCTATCTTGTTTTTAAGCCCGTCAGGATATAAGCGCAATCAGAACGCCTGTACAAAGTTGTATAAGTCCGGGGATTATGAGCGAGATACCGCGATCGGTATATTTGCTTTTGAGTGATTAATCGTTAAATTAAGTCTTGATAAGTTTGAGGAGGTGTTAAGGTAGTTGGCCTAGCCCATATCTGGCCTGAAGCTTCTTTGTCTCACTAAATTAGTTGTGGTTTTATCTATTTTAGCTCTCACATTATCAAAAGAAGACTGTCCCAATGCATGTAATTCCTCTGCCGTCGTTCAATTAACCTCTGTTTCCGTTGCGTTTACCTGTATCGGACTTAGAAAAATTCTGGGTATCATAAGTCGAATAACTTTTTAATTGCCTAAGTAGTGCAAACCTTTGACAAAGGCTGAACATTTCTACGTGCACTGAGGAAATAAGCCAGTTCACAATTTCGACTCCGCGCATGAGATCTGAGTAGGGATAAACCTTATTTCATTAATGACATCAGTCTGAGACGCCAGTTTCAGGGATTTTACAATTGCAAATATGAATGCAAATGAATATTACGATCTCAGCCTGATGTTATAAGTGAAGTAAGTTTGTCCCGACTCAGATCTGATGCGCAGTCAAAACTGTGAACTGGCTTGTTAATTTAGCAACGTCACCGTTGATATCTGAAATTTGTACAAAGCCAACAATTCGCAAGGTTAGCCCCCGAAATCGTTTTATTGCCGTTACTACCCTACTTTGTTTGTTTAATTATTGGAATCGGCTAGCCAACACTGAAAGAGTTCCAGGGCTTGCTGCTATGAAAAATGGCCGTTTGTACTGCTATGCAACTACGATTTTACAAAAATGTAAAACCATCATACATGTAGCAGGAAGAGGATGGAAAAGGATTGTAGAACACTCGTTCATATTTTAACCCTTTTAGGTGATACACTTGAGGCATACTAGTCATACACTGGAAGAAGTGTCGAGGTTGATTAAAAAACTCGGCTATTTACTGTTTTTGTTTTTATTTGATCTGCTTTCCAAACACTGTGAAGGCAGTTTAAACTTACCCGTGCTTGGAAATAAGATGAAATACTACTTTCGAGTGTTTAATACGGTTTCTCAACAGAATCCGTGTTTAAGGAGAATACAAGGGTTGAAGTCGTCGAACTTTTAAGCAATTAAGATCTCGGTAATGACTTCCTTTCTACTTTCATTGATGTCTAAATCTCGCCCTGAGCTCACCCTGGCTGCATCAAAACTTTTTGACTGTTTAAGCCTGACCCTCTTATAATCGTAACGAGTCTCTGACGATCGCACGATGCAAGATTTTTTAGTCGCAGGATTATTGTACGATTATGGGAACATAGCAGTCTTAATAATCGTAGTGATCGTGGAAGGAGACTCTAGGTCTACTTTCACCGCAGCTACGATCACACCAAGACAGTTACGGGACATTGTGATACCGTATTTGTGTGTGAACGTCTCCACGACTGTGATGCGACCCAAATACAACAACTGTAATATTCCACGTGTCCTCGTAAGCTTCGTTTTCACGATCCCTTTAAAATAGTCTTACGATTCTTAAGGTTATATGAAATAAGACTATATGATTATCGTGAGATCAAAGAATCTTGTATCGTGCTATAGTCGCACAATCGTTAATAATTTTTTCGCGCGAAACGATTTTTTCTTTTGTCCCATGAGCTCTGAGCTCGACCTAACGAGAACTCTTTTCAATTTACACAAAAGAAATTTGCTTTTTTTGAGAATTTGAGAAAATTCACCTAGTGGAAAAGAGTCTTTACGATTATATGAGAGCAAAGGTTTACAGAATGTCAGAATAACTCTTGCTCCCGTACGAGTTTGATTCTGGAATGAACTTTCCGGTGTATTCTGTTGAAATGTCATGATTCTGCCTCACGTACGCGCAGTTTTTCATCCCAACTAAGTAGGTTAAGGAACTGCACTTGCGCGAGATAAGTGATAGAAGATAAACTAGAGATTTATTCGAGGAAAAATATGGCGGCTCTTTGAAGCAGCGGGATATTCAACTTGGGTAAACAAGCAAAAGCACAGTTTCAGTACCAAGAAAGACGATAAATTTCCTGCCCTTTGTTTGAAGAGTTTGTTTTACTTTCTTGGTTTTTTCAAGGTTATTTGGTCCCTCGTAATTTTCACATGTGTTGACGCGCACAACGTCATCAGTAATTTTCCCGCACATTTTGTCAGTTGTTACCTGCTAAAATCTAAACTGTTCGTACTTTATCCGGGTAACATTCGGATTTTCATGAAGGTCTGTTTCATTTTTTGTATAAATTCTGATTTCATCATGAGGGTTTCTATAATGATTCTTCTTGTCGAACACATCATTCATATACCACTATGTCACATGGGGAAGTCTGAACGATTCACATGTGTATCAGATATCTCATAAGTAAAAAACTTTGTTTCATAAACGGTGTGGTAATATTAGAAAATATGTCTTTTCAAGTGTGAATCTTATTTTCACCTTAAAAACGACGTGTGAATTTTTTGTAATGATAGAATCAGAAAAATATAATAGAATCAGACTTATACAAAATTGTCTATGTAAACACAGCATCGATCTCTACGTCAACCAGTCCTTTGTCAAAGATTTGAGAAATTATGTTGAATGGAAAGGAGAATCAAAGTTATTTTTGAGGATTTAAATTTAGAATTTTTAATTAATTTCCGACTCACGTAAATATATTTGGAGAATTCCACATTCGTACCACGACTTTGTACATTTTTACGCCCGAATTAAAGGTCGCAATCTCCCGCAGTGAATTCAGTACGTCAATAAAATTCGGCAGCGGTAGTTCGATATTTCATTTAATTAAATTCAACCACTTCAGCTTGTGTCGAATCAACTAGTCTTGTCCCATATCCGACAAAAATACGAGACTGATTCACACCTTGTGTTTCTGCCTCGTCAAATTCAAGAAATGAACTGAGTTAATGCATGACAAGTTCTTTTCCGACAAAAAAAACAGTGTGAAAACGGGTGCGACCGGTTAAATTTACGTTCGAATCAAGAGTCGCGTTTTTCCAGAACTTAATTGAATTGAATTCGACCCAGCCGATTTCAAACGATCCACACATAATGACCCAGTAACTCATTCTCATTTAACTAGAATGAAACAAAATAACCAATAAGTAGGAATTCAGAAAGTGCCATGTACGTTTTTCTATTTTTGTTGTTTTTTTTCGTTGCAGGCGAATTATTTTCGTTCCGGTTTCTGTTTACGAGGAAGGACCTCATAAAAAGAACTTGTAACATAAAAAGAAACCCCGAAGGCTTGACGAACGATAAAGTCTAGCATTTCAGATCTAAAATACCCAGATCATATATTTACGCTCTCATGAAAAGGAAGGAACTTGACTCTTCCTATTTTTAGCAGTTTTGTGCAACCCACATCGGCATACATATCACCAAGACATCTCGACTGGCCTTGGGTTATCTTCATGTCCGTACCAATGCGTATGTCTTTGAAACATGCTTATGTCCGTGCAGCTTATGTTTATACATGTACTTACTTAAATCAATGTTTATAGTCTTACACGGAAACTTTCCTAACAGAGGAGTGCGTTGCCTTTGTTTCCGGTATTGTTCAGGCCTTTAGCTTCGACTTAATACACTTGTGCTTCGTGATAAGCTTTGGAAAGACTCAATTTCACAGATAATCTTGTTTTCGATTTAAGTATTATTGTACTTCGATGAAATCAGAGAAAATCCTGCCGTTGTAAAGAGAAAGCCCGTTGTACCTATTTTAAGCGTGTACTGGTATTGATATTTCCATTGCATACAAAATTTATATGAAGAAACCCCGTCAGAGAAAGAGGGTGTAAAACGTTCAAATTTACATTTTCTTCAGACTAGCACTGAAGTGTGTAGCGTTTTCAAAAAGTTTTTAAACGTCCACGTGTCTTTTGGTTGTCAGTTTCGTTTAGAAATGATTACTTTATAACATTGTCACCTTGCATATACTTCGCGTTTGATTGTTTTCCTTCCTTCGTCGCTCCGGAACCAGCCCAGCCATTCGTGAACACTTGCTGGCAAACCATCCCATTTTTTTTAACGAGGGTGTTTTTTTTGTCGGCCTGATCGCATTTGTAAAGCTTGTGTGGGCTTGATCTTTTTAACAAGCAAGTATTGTGGTTAACTGGAAATCTTATTACAAAAGACTATAATTAAAGCACTCTAGACATAACCCAATATTTAGTATGGGTTTGTTATCGTAACTCTCAGAGCAAATAAAGCGTAATAAATACATGAAAGCGGATTTAGCCGAGGTGTCTATCGTACGAAAATCCTTTATGAACTGCTCTCCGGAGTGATGTGAACTCCTTGGGCTTCACCTTCTGTAACAGCGCCTTGCGTAGGAAGACGCCTAACCGTCGCGTTCTCCAAACGGTTAATATAACAAGAAGAATTTAATAAAATATCCTTTAAAATTTAACCACGCCGCGTAATGTCGGAGTTCCTTTGCTCTATTGTCTTGTTAGTGTGCCGTATCGTCTCATATCTACCGTTAGAGATAGCTAGTGTATTCACCAGAGATAACGTCGTGTCTATATACACATTATAATTAGACTTCTTCCGCCTGCTTCACTTCAAGCGGTCTGATCTATTCTCCTCTGTAACTTTTTTTCCTGTTCGTGTCCACTGTTCGCACCCTGTCTGATCGGAGTTGTTTAAAAACTCTGCCAGTATTTGCGTTAAAGAATGCGATTCTTTTAGTTTTACAAAAGAAAGCTGTAATAATCTATAATTTTCCAAATTATTCTTTAATAGCTTGACAAATTACCGCCCCGACATTTCGGCTGAATACGCGGCGCATGTGAGAACATGCGAGAATCGAATTCATAACTAGCGATCAATTGTCGACTACTCATGCGAGACCGACCTCATAGTTGAACAAAATGAAACACAACGGTGAGACGTGGCCCTTTTTTGCCTTAAAAAAGCTTTCGATCAACATTAAGATGTCCGAAAGTAAAACTCCCTCCCCCTTTTCCTCTCTCGTCAAAACTTTTTCCCGCCAAAGCGCAAATCCTAGCTTACATCGTAGTAATGTTGGTTGCATCTCTGAAATTTTCTTCCGTAATACGGCGATGGTAGAAACAATGTGAAGGAAGACTGCAGTTTAGATATATTGTATCGAAAACAAGGACGTCTGCAAAGGGGCGTTTTGTTTTGAATAATGAAATTTTTAGCGGCACAAGTGAATAACTTCTGAAGAGAGACCTTCTGACGCCAAAAGTCCCGCAGATACGAAGCCACAAGACGAGTCAACGTGCTCGTGTTATTTAGAAAAGTAGTTTAAATTAGGGATTTATTCAACAGCATTGACGGTTTAACGAAACAGTCCCTTAATCACCAGAAATCTTGTTTGGATTGGATTTCAACTCTAACACATGCTAACAAACATTGTGATTGATTTTTCTTGGGCGAAGCAAGAGTTTTTATTAACAATCGTCCCTGAACCGAATGTCATCTTTCTAACACTACTAATTTTGATCACTTGCAGTTAACTAAATGACGTTTGTCCTGGCTACCGACTTGATAACAGATTTACTGGGATAAAATGTTTTTCTAATGCCATCATCATGATGGTTTGGTCGGCCTTTGACTTACTACCACTGCGGTGTCATGATAATCATCTAACATTCTAATTCGGTATCCTGTGCACGAGCCATACATTTTCCCTAATTCATGGACACATCAGCTAACAAAACAAACTTGATCAATTGATCTCAGTTTTTTCTGTCTGTTTTCTCTCTGTAAATCAGAGTAATCCAGAGTTAGACTTTGATAATGTATAAGTATATAAATATATATCATTCTGTAACTTTTGACGAAGGCGCCGACGTATTTTTACACCTACCATTTGTTGTCCTCTAGTTATGAAATAACTGTGGGGTTTTTCTTATGCAAATGTACGCAATTAATTTGGAAAATCTGCCTTTGTTTTAATCAAAATTTTCACAAAGGTCGGCATACGCTACAAACGCGAGAAACCTTTACATTTTCATACAAAGGAAAGCGTTACTGCGCCAAGAAAGTTGGCAAATGTTCGATGACCTCCGCTTGAACGCCTATGTTATTCTTCGAATAGACATCGCAGGCAGAAAGAGCAACCGTGGCATGGTTTTCAAAGTATTAAACGACGCTATTTTTGTTGAAAATACAATTTCCTGCAATTTATATGTTCTAATTACAATATACGGGTCTTTTGTTCGCCACTTTTATCTTCAATCGAAGACGGCGCTCCCGAAATGCCTTGCGCCGGAATACTTGAGCGATTGGTCTTGACGGTCTGTTGCCATTATAACGTTCTGCCTTAGGAGGAACGGTAAACTCTGCAAATGAGCTTAACCGTCTGAGCACTGTGGAAGTTCTCATTCTTATTTAAACGTGTTTATTGTCACGAAAATTTTGCTTGCAAGAGCTATTAACACGTCGCTTGGACCAGAGGTCGCGCAAGAATATTTTACGCCGCAGACACTCGCAAGCCCCAAAGCGGTAGTTATCGCTAAACTTACAAACGTTTTATTTTATAAGAAACAAGGTGAGAGATAAACTTTTTTTTAATAATTGCCCGCGGAGTTTAGATGTATAGATAGTCTTACATGTAGCACGACTTTGATCCACAGTGGTGTAATGTTATACTAAATAACATAACTTGATGTTCCTGTCAGTTATAATATATACCTCGGTCAGATCTCAGCATGTAACGGACTTTTTTACCCAGCAGGTTTGTCACTGAGAACCGAGAAGCCAACCTTCTAAACATTGGAGTCTTCGTTTGCTTCCTACTCACAGTTTCAATTGGAAAGCTGGTGAGTGTTTTTGCCTTGATATTATTGTGCTCCATGTTGCATTAAGCCAGCGATTTTACGTTCCAGCATCTTACAATTCTTTAGCGCAATATAATCATTCACTGTTGATTTGTCAAGCAATCTGCTTTCGCGGATAACGGCCGTGGCAACCATCCAAATAAAAATCGCGCACCTTGCAAGGGGATCAAATGCGAAGTTACTGGTAGCGCACGTTTACATTTGACTGCCTAAATAACAGTCAAGAAATTGCAAGCTTAAAGGCAACGATAAAGCGTCTAAACCGCGCGTTTCTGGTGTGTGTTATACTTCAGTTTGGTTGACAATAGAGTGTAAAATATCATCAGACTGGTTTCTGAATTTTGTTGAGCTTTCCCCGTGATTCTTCGACATTCCATATGGTTGTGGAGTGGATCCGTTTAAGGGTTTCTTGTCGCAACCATTCTTCGGTTTTAATACACCGAAAACAGGGATCCTCCACAGGTGCCCCAACCAAAAGACATACCCCCCGTGGCGCGTCTCTCTCATGCGCCGTCGTGCTCCACAATTGGCATGAAAGTTTGAAACAAAACAAGACAAAGGGCTTCCTAAGTCTCTGATGCTAAACGTCTGAGTCTGTGACCACTAGGAAGACAAAGCAACATGGACGTAACTGAGTTTCGCGAGGGTATCTCTACCGTATTTTCCATGCCTGCTTAATTTCACTCTGTTTAGACAGGAAATAGTAATCATCTCTCAAGCCAGGAAACCTCATGTGGATAAAACAAAGTTCATAAATACGGAGGTGTGAGATTTTATTTGAACAGATTAAGACCTTAAGAAGGATATCTTCGTTTAACTCGTTAGTTTTCTTCCCATAAACGCACGCCATCGTACGAGAACAGGGTCACATGAAGAAACAGTTTTCTTGGACACTTTCAAAGTTACATATAGTCATTTTGCACCCCTCGCCCAGTCCTATTTCGATTAAGACGATTTTCACGTGATCCCTACAAGGGAAATAGAGCGTAATTCTATCGTGCCACCCTAGAGTAGGATTTTTCCTTCTGAAACAATGCAACAGTTCACTGTCAAAAATTGGCTTTTCCTGCCCCTTTTAATCTTGTCTGACCTCTTTACTGAAATACAATGAAGTTATGACGCGCGTGCAGCTTTTTGCTTTCTTGAAGGGAAAATACTCGACGCAAGTAAGTCCCTGTTTTCTTTGTGACAGGGACTTGGAAGATCGAATTTGGCAGTGTAAATTCACCAAGATCAGCATACCTCAAGCTCGCCCCGACCCCTTAAGAAATGGAAATTCAGTTCACAAATTATGTAAGGCTGTGGAACGCTCTGCTTATCATACAGAGAAAGTTCGATAATTGTCCTACCATGCATAGTCAACTGAAAAAATTAGTTGGTTTAAGTGTGCATGGGATATGAATTGCTTTCCCTGTCTGGTCAACTGGGAACAGATTTTAAGTGCTCGAAAAATGGTCGCGACAACTTAATGCTCATCCAGGAGGATATGAAGTGTTTGAGTTCTTTTCAAAAATCGTTCTCACTGTAACGTGAAAAGAGCATTTCATGATTATTTTGCAATAAAGAATTTAAGAAAGAAATCAGTTGACTAAAGCTGAATTTCAACTCGCCTTGGAGTTAGAGGACCGCTGCTTTACCAATTGAGCTATGAGGTCAATTCGAAACAAACTATAAAATTTTAGAGTTATATTCATTTTATTTGCGAGAGAAATTCTCCCAACAACTTAGCATTTAGTTCTTTAAAAGTTAGCAATAACGTTACGATTTCAGCACAATTTGTTGTATTATCATGTAAATTTGCTGCCAACTACGCTTTCGTCCCATTGACTCAGGACTTCATCATGCTCCGATGCTTCATCATACCTCTTCATCATTCAGCTTACCTTGTACCACGTATATATGATGAACACCACAAATAGTGTTAAAACTATCTTAACGCTTATCTTCAAAGAAAAAGGTGAAAATACCCTTTTGAATAGGTTCTGCTTTGACAGCCGTCTGCGGAGCAGCTTGAGTTTCCCGTTAACTTTTTCTTTGGATAAGAGCTAATGTTTTCCCTATTCAATTTGTATCTGCCGCGGTGACTAGAATCTACAGAATTTTTTGGATGCACATCACCAGTGAAATTACAGCAGACGTTGTTTGTGTGAAAGAATTGTACATTGAATACAGCATCATTTAAACATTATTATTATCAAACTCATTAATAATTCCTTCCCAAATCCTAGAAAATCTACAACATGAAAGAGTTTGGAAATGGAGGAACATTCCCAAGAAATTTGGCCGACTTTCATTTTAACCTTCTCCTCAAACACGGATTCATTTGGAAAGCTTGTTGAAAAACTTGCAAAAGGTTCTTCTACTGATTTCAAACCTCATCAAATTCACTTTCCAAAGACGCTGGTTTAGGTGCATGATATTTAATGAAAACCAGGCAATTTTGAGCTTTTAGGCTTGGAGCATTTTGTTTATTCTTGTGTAAACCAAGCCTAAGTCGTGTTTGAACCATCACGTGAAGCTTGATCGAAATTCTTGCCGACATTCCTAATTCGTTTACTAACCAACCAAGGTACTGCATACCCAATCATATTGTAACGATCGACCAAACAGACCAAAATTCACGTTTCCTATCGAACTACTAAGGAATGCCGTACGTGAATTGTCGGTGTGTTTTGTTGTTGTTTTTTGTTAAAGAACACCACAGAACCAGAAGTGATGCGCGGGGAACAACGTAAAGAAGTAACTGAACAGTGTTGTTGTTTCCTTAATTTGGATCGGTGCTTAGCACGGATATTTTCGGACGTGCCATGCAAATATATATGCATCATGGAGTCAAAACTTAGCGTTTCTCTTTGTATTTTGCAGAAAAAAGCCTGAAAAAACTAAAAGTAAATAAGTCGATGTTTTGGAATGAACAAACAAACCAATAAAGGAATAAACCAGAAACTGTAAATTGTTATACAAGACAACGTTTAGATAGCCGGATTTCCCACTTGGTAAGCATGTTAAATCACAAACGGTTATATTTTTGTTTTGGAACTTTAATGCGGTTTGGTGCATCGACCACACCAGTTTATTCAACCCAAATTTCTGAATCTGTCTATAATGGATGGTGGCTTCCTGAAAGGCTAATTCCATCCGGCTCAGTATATAATTGTGCGTTTGACGTCGATAATTTCATGATATAACAATTACGATTTCATAATAGTTTCAAATACGCTTTCAGGTCAAAATACTTTTGATCTGAGTATTTTGATTAGAGAGCGTATTTCGAGCTTTTTTGTGTAATTCTAAACGCGCATCTTCAATTTTCTCAATTAAGATTTTGTGACAGCGTGGTCATGCAAAGTGGAAAACGTTTAATTTGCTGATATTATTTTAGAAGAACCATCGAAATTTCTGTGACGACTATTTTGCCTCGGGTGAGCTTTCGGTGTAAAAAGCCAAACAAGATCCATTTATTTAGAGAGTTGGCGTGTTAATTTCTCTGTCTAATATCATGTTATTCTCTCAGGATTTTCGGGCAATATGAACGGTGAACTTGTTTTCTTCGGGTGACAGTCAGAACAGTGACATACAGTTGAGAGTTATAAAGTTTCTCTCCCTGCCTCTCCCCTCCCTCTTGCTTTCCTGACACACTCTCCCTTTTTATCTCTTCTTAGTCTTTCTACTTTTCTCTCTCTCTTACACACTCTTCCTTACAAACTCTCACACTCTTTTTAGTTAAAGGTTTTACATCATTCAAGCAAGAATACTTAAGACGTGGTAACACCACGGTAGTTTTGCCTCAGCCTAAAACATGCTACTTAAAAAGATCTTTTAGATTCGGTTCAATGAAGTGGTACAACTTACCGAACGAAATTAAAAGAAGTAGATCACTGCACCACTTCAAGCGTATACTTCAAGTTTATTACCTCAACTTTCCAGATTATGCAATCTAATTAATTTAATCATTATAATGATTGTATATAGCTCGTTTTTATACATGTTATTGAATACTCCGCTTTCATGCAAAACAATATACACATTAATGAAATAATGTGGTTAAATAGAGGGGGTTTTTGTCTGTCTCCGTATGTGTGTTTTTCTCTGTCTCTCTCCATTCTCAGAACCAGATACAATGGTACAGTTACCTGAGCGTAGGAAAGGATTTTTGAAAAGACCTTTATGTACAGTGGAGAAACATTATGGAATCATTTTCCGACTGATCTCAAATCATAAAACGAGTTTCCATTCTTTAGTTAATGAATCATCATGTCTCCTTCGGTCTTCATTGAAATAATGGGGTTTATAACATAACCTTGTAAAATCTTGATATAGTTTAGAATTAACAAATGATCGTAAATTTGACTTTAATTCTAATGTACATATGTATATTTGTATCACGATAGGCATCCCTCTGCTTATGTAACTAGGTATATTTCCCCACATCCCTATCTTGATATAAAGTCGATTACACACCTTGACTTCGGGTGAGAATCTAAACAAGTTATCACCCTCAGTTTGGGCATATAACCTATACATATATATTTATATAATACAATATCTGTTGCCCATTTAACTTAAAGTTAAATAATGAAACTTTATTATAACATAATGTCTATGCGTACGTTTGGAGAACCAGCCCCTTCTTCGGAACAAATACTGGTAACTTATAGGAACAGTTCGTTTTGTATGGAATGTCAAGTATAAATAAGGCCTCACTCCCTTCTGTCTCTTTCAGTCTCTTTCTGTATCTCTCATTGTTTCTCTTTCTCTCAATCTGCCCCTCGACCTGTGTCTATTTCTGTTTCACCCTTTCATAAGGACTCGTGCATTTCTTGAAACCTTTGGTGCAACCCATTCTAACATCATTTCACGTTGTGGGTAAAATCTGTTCTGACTATATAGTTATTATTAGTTTGCGTAGTCTTACCGTTTTTGTTTAATCATCACCAGCCATTGAACAATCGGTTAGAAATTTTAGCGATATATTTAACGTTTTTCTGAGTAATATGCCCCCGAAGGGGATAACACTGCGCGATGCATGCAGGTGCCCCTGCGTGACAACATGGTGGAAACATGGTAGATACAAAGACATCGTGGCTTGGTTCAATTAGCAATAATTAAAACGACCCGTTTATAAATATCCACACGCGCGAGACACCCAAAAAAGGTCAAATATTTTACATTTGAATATGCTGTTTACACAAGGCAGAGAAATCGCGAAGGGCGGTCGAAGAGGAATGTACAAGACCTCGTGGAAGAAACATCAAAAGGGCTGCCAGCCCGCTGCGTGTGGTAGCATTTCGTGCAAACTATAAACTGTTGCCCAGTGGGCTAGACGGAAAGATAGCTATGCGGGCGAAAAATTCCTCAGGGTTATTGCTCTTGCATGACATTTAGGGACGAACTAGAACGTTGTGAACTTTAGATTGAACACGTCTTAAAAGTAAGCGGACGCAGGCTTTTCGTGACTACTGTGTCCTATTATTCGAAGCTTCTCCAAACGAGGGTATTTTGCGTCTGTTTAGTGGCTCGGATTTGACCAATCTCTATCTTTCACTTACTGTTTAGCTATATGTTTTTCACAACTTGTTTTTTCTGTGTTCGTCCTCATTAAGCAGCCAAACAACGCCCCATCCACTTCAGTCACGTTTTCGTGCAAGTTGCTAACTGGAGATGACATGAAAACCGTGCTTCAACAGTGTGTTTGAACTGAGGATAATGCTTTAGTTTAGACTTGACAAAATATTTAATGTTTAGATAAGAAACTCGGTGTACAATTTGTTTCCCGGGAAGATTTAAGAACTTTAAACGAGACATTCCTCGATACCTGAATTATTAATAGCTGAATTCTTTCTGGGAGGTTTTCGAGTATTCCTTCATTTGGTCTCATTATTTATAAATAGACACTCTTTTTATTCTCTGTCAACAGTCTCCTGCACTCTATAGTTCCACGTATTGTTGTTTACGTAGCATCCTTTAAAACGTTTTGTGAAATTTTCAAATTAATGGTGCGAATGAGGAGGAACAAAAAAATAGATTACTTTTTGAAACTATGCCTTCATGGTTAGATAATTTTCGGAACGTGCGATCATTGGCACGCTATTGTGCGACCCCTGTTGGGGTAACTCTTAGATAAACAAACAGTCAGTACAAAAAAACTAGTGTTCACCGACCGCAAGAAGTCCGCCTCCAGAACCAGGTCATGGTAAATGTTTAAGTCAACCGTCAACTGACTTTTGGGACCACCCTTATATAATCCATCAATCCGATAAACTACTCACACTGCATCAAGCGCAGGGGCATTCGATTATAAATTTTATAGACAGGAATCGCTGGACAGGTCAGCCTTTTTTTTTCCCAAAACTAAACCATCTTTCACCTATTTGGCGTAACGTAAGTACTTACACGTTATCAATTTTGCCGTTTGTTAGTATGTGTATTTTAAAGGAGGACACCTTGCAGTTCAGTACAGTTTTAGACATGATTGTGCAGTTTCACTCGTGTTCTTAAACCGTATGTCTAACTGTCTAACATCGAATTAAATTTCGTCATCTGCTCAGATCTTCAATCACCAACATGCTAGAATCCGCCTTAATGAGGTTTAATCTTTAGTATGCTCTCTTTGCTGCCTGCATACTAGTTGAAGCTCGTTATTTGTTTGGTTTAGTTATTTGTGTTCAAGCATTTCGTGACATTTGGGAAGCAGAGCGGAAATTAAATGTCATTATTCTTGGCAAATTATTCCTTATTACAACGGAAAATTTGGTATGAGTCTTTTCCCTCACCTCAATTTTCCTTGACTGCCTGTTACGAGAGAATCTAACGAATAACGAAGCTGTATTTTTGGTAAAACCGGCTTATAGAGGAACCTTGCCAGCAATTGAGAATCGAAAAAGAAGTACCTTTTATGTGCAGCAATGATTCGACAAAATTATTTTAACATCAGTCTAAAATCATCACTTGAACTCTCATTCACATGCTGCCAAAGCTCGAACAATGCCTTTCAATTTTATGGTAGAATTTGTCGCCCAAATTGGTGATATCTTCACTTTATGTTGTTTGGAATTTGCCCTTCCGATGTACGCCGGTTGGAGCGTTTCAAGATCGAACCAAGATGGTTGTGTCACGGCTATTTTTAAAAACATGCGGAATATTTTTCTCATACTTTGTAAACTTACCTGTGAAGTAACCATTTTCCTGTCACTTTATTTTTCCCATAAGCGTAGACCATTGGAAAAGTCATTAGGACGTGTGAAACCGGGTAAATTTGTGTGGGGCTTCATGTCGTGAGTTCAGTGTATCTAAGACCGTTCGAGCTTAATCCGATTGTATATCTGCTATACAATTACTCAGCAGATCCACGCTATATGGAAAAAGAAAATCAGTCTTTCTTCCTTGGGAGACGTCCCTACGCTTAACAGCGCTAGACCTATTTAATAGATTACTACCGGATTTATCGTTATACATCTAAATTAGTCACCAAAATATATCACCTCGCTCGCCGACCTAAATGTTGATAATTGCTTGATTGGATGTAGAATGAGTTGGATTTAAAATTTTCGCGTTGATCTTCAATTCCCAAACTTTGAAAAGCATTTGCATGTCCTCTTGTACGTACATATGTGTGGATGCACACAATTCTTTTTGGATACTTCTTAATTCTGCTTACTTGAAAGAAACCAACCAGGGGAGGATTTTGTTTTTTCCGTTCTTCGTTAACTGATACTGATTGTTAATCAAGTAACCATGATTTGTTAGTTGTGGTTCTCTCAAGATGATTCTGAGGGAAAAATTTAAACTCGATTGAATGAATTCATATCCGAGGTGGCGTTGATCCCATTAAGGAGCGCAGCAGCTAACTGTTTAAAGAGAGAAATCTTGTTTACGTAAAATGCCTGTTACTACAACTCACAGGGATGTTTTAAACAAACGCAAGGTTAACCCCAAGGAAGGGTTCAAACCCTTTCTGTAACTTTAAAGCGGACAAAATGCGGCAACGAAATCGTTGCCAGTGACTCTCCGGGAATGTGTTTCCCGCAGAAGAATGTCCACTTTCCTATACATGAATTCACTGTCTCGCTGAGTAGCGTTACGAGGAAGGCAAGGGTACCTCCAGTCATGCCTGGAACGTAGTTTTGTTTTTTACTAAATAGACAACTGGGCGTGATAATATTTCGTTATCACCAGGAGGAGTCTTTATCTCCGATTTCACGCCAAAAAAAGGTGACAATTCAATTTTCAGTGTCGATAAACTGTCCTAAACAGATTATTTCGCGAGGGGAGTAACGCCTCTTCAATTAAATCAATTCATGGTTGTCTTGGAAAAATGTGCAATTTTTGGTTGAAGCTTTTCTTGGACCGTGTTTCGTCGAGTTTTGTCCCGTTCTGGACGTGAATTAGTGATGTTTGCTTGAACCCGACGGTCGAGTTGAGGTGTACATGTGTCAATTGTCTAGATTTATCTGTAGGTGGGAATAACTCGAGTTTATCCGCAATGTCCCTCTCAGATTACGTCGCCTAGTTTCCCCCCAGTAAAGACAAGCTCTGATTTTAACCAGCACATGGAAACAAGCCGTGCCACCCACGTGGCCTGGTAAACCAGTTGAGAAAATGAACTGCAATGATAAGAAATGAGAACTTAAAATGAGGAATGAAGTGCTGTGCTTTGAGCGAATGTCGTTCGTTATTAGATTTATCGTGGGAACGAACTTTCGCTCGACACGTCTTTTTCGCTATTTTTTCCCCCGAAGCCTATACCTAGACAGCGCAAATCTTTTTTTGGATTTGGAAAGATGAATTGAACTCGTCGCGGCAGTTATTGCGATTTTGTCGGGAGAAGATTGACGAAGTGTGCTCTTAATCGAAGTTGACACGGGGTTAGGCCTTTTCTTGTTTTACAAACAACAGTGTTTGTCATGCTAAGATGTCAGTTGTCTACTAAAGGCTGGCGTTGGATACAAAGAGCAGGTTTAAGCTCTTTTATGAGTTTTAAATTAACATTTCTGTCACTCAGTTGGTGTCGTTTACAAAAGCCAAGCAGAATGATTAAGTGATGAGCAAACTCGACGTTGACATATTACTGTAATTTGATGTCAATCTGCCATCTCACCCACCAGGATGTCTTTTTAAACTATCAACCAAACGTGAATGCCACGCCACAGGTGGTAGACTAGTTATTTCCTCTCACTGTTGCCCTTATAAATACCTCTTGTCATTTTGAGGCTCGTGTTCTGTCCTATTAACTCAAGCGGGGCCTATTTTCACACCGTTCATATTTCCCTTCGTATTCAGCTACCATCTCTGGCGATCCGATGGCTGGCTTCCCCTGCAATCGAATGGCGCCTTATCCGATCCACGGTATTGGTTTGTCGCATCATCCCAGCTACGAATTGATGAGCCCACTTGCGTCTAACTATGGTAAGTTTACCCTAACTGTAAACCCGCAGAGGGGATTTATTTGCATCGTTCTTAAGACTTCTACTTCAATATTTACACTCGTCGTCCTATATTGTTATCAACCATGTCGCAGTGTAATATGCCATGATTGGCATTAATCGCAGCTTTTAGTTGTTTTAGTCCGTTCTCCCGGCGAGCTTTTCGGTGATCCTTTCTGTGAAACACTTAAAGTGTATCAGTATGATTTGTCGTTTTAAGAAAGGCATGTTGGTAACAGAAACAAACGTACTGTCTTGGCCAGGTTGACGAATTTCGTGCGAAAACCTGTGACATACCATACCGTCGTGCGCCTCCCATTTCCGCGTCCTTTACTTGTGGTTCTCATCCTTCTATGAGGAGGTTGAAAACGTGTCCAAGTCTTTCCAGCTACTCCCGAGCCGTTTTCCCAAAAAAAGGAATCGTTAAGAAAGTTAAACAGCTCTTCTCCTGTTTATAAGATTAAACTCATCACAAATTACGAGCTAAATAGTTCAATGGTTGAATCTCCGGTTGATGTGTCATTAAGACACAAATCGAGTTTGTCTAGATTACCCGATTTTACGTCAGATCGGGTTTCTGGCATTTTTGCATGAACGCCGAATAAATGTTCCCTTCAATGTTTGAGCTCGTTACCTTTAGTTAGGTTGTAATTCAGGATAAGCTGTAAAATAGCACTGGTGGTTTGCATTCAGTGGTGTCTTACTGTTGCTGCGGTTTATACACCTGTGGTCTTCTTTGTTAGAACAATTAGGCTATCGCTTAAAATTGCATGAAATTTTTCTTTCTAAAGCAAACTTTTGTCTTGTGTTTACGTCTCGTGCTTCTTGACCTGTTGCGTTCCTTTATCAAATAATCGTCCTACTCGTTTCCCCATTTCCCACGACTGGGTTATTTAATTTGCATTGCCCTTAGTGTACGTACTTGCTTCCAGTTTTAAGAAGACGCATAACTTCGGCGCCTCGCACTTTTAAATCAAAGACTCAAGCGAAATCGCCTCTGCCTAGGTCATCATCCACCGAGGAAGCAAAGAAGAGAAAGAACAACTTTCACGAAAGCACAACTAGAAATCTTAGAAGCACTATTCGCAAAAACGCGATACCCTGACATCTTTATGCGAGAAGAGGTCGCGATGAAAATCAATCTCCCAGAATCTCGAGTACAGGTAGAAGTTTACAATTGTTCTGTTGCTGTCAGCAAATGCACATTTTGTACGCTTTAGCCCGGCTTGCCTGTCAATTGATCAGTGTGAACACCTGATTTAAACACACATTGACATCATTGTGGCTTGATGCTTCGCTCCACTGGTCACTGCCGATCGTGTACTTAGAGGGTCATCAACGGGCACATATTTTTCAGTTGAGATAAATCCTTTGGTGTGACTAGGAAACTCCGCCCCAATTACCGGTTGCTGACTACTTTTGTAATAACATTTCAACTGCCCAAAAACAAACTTCCAAAACCTTTAATTGGGATTGAAAGGACTGTGGGATGTAGTTTACCAAGGAAATGCGTGTGAGTTCGCACATTGACTATAACCAAAATGTTGTTTCTTCATTTTTGTTGCACGCTTCTTAAAATCACATGTTACTATGTGTGAGTCGAGGGTTGGCTAGTGTAACGCTTGTAAAGAATTGAACTAAGTTTAAATTGAATTTGGATGTACACTGCGAGTGATTTATATTAATTGGTGTATAATCGATTACGGGCATTTGGCCAATGTGTCCAACCAACTGTCTTTATTTTGGTTTGACACCAAAACGCCTTTATTCATCACTCTTTGATCTGTTTTTAAAATCATTCGAATGGAGATATGAGGGTACATATCTACTTTAAATATCTCTAATTTAATAATAATTTAATAATACTTCTACTATATCTGCTATAAATCCGTCTTTGACAATGACAGGCTTTTTTGACTTCTGAACAAAGCAGCAAAGGGCGAACTTGTTGCCACAGTTTGTTAGTTATAGTGGCACATGAAGAAAAATGCCTGAAATGATCGTACAAAGGTTGATCCTGTCTACATGTTGAAGACGATTAACGTCTATCAGGATTTTTTTAGTCTAGAGGTATTGAGATAACACCTTGAGTTGCAACCAAAATGAAATCTGGCAAAGTCTCGTGCAACAATCACCAAAGGCTTAACACTATAATGTCGCAAAAAGTCCCTCTGTGGCGTCGGGGTGACCTTAAAGAGGGAGTGCCTGGAAAAGCTTCTATAAGATGATGTTGGAGGGTCGAGGTCGCGGTTGTCTGCAACATATTCAGGTTTTCATGAGCCAAAAAAAGCCATGTCTGAAAGCATTTCTTGACAATCTCTCCTCTTAAACGAAGTGAAATGTCAACTGTTTCGCATCTGAACTTGCACGATAGAACCTATTTTCTCACCTAAAATTGTGTCGAATATTACGTGTTTTGCTTTATTTCTGTCTCATCTTACCTGCTATACTGGGAATTGCGATATTTTTTTTTATCGTATACTGTATTTATTAAAGGAAATATGTTGCCAAGTACAACCACTGGATGTCAGTATATCATAAGGATCGTTTGAATTCCGGAGGTTAAAGTTCCTGCATGCTGAACAACAGTTTATTTTGCTTTAGTCGAGGTTACGAATACCCCTTTCGTGGAGGACCAACAGCTTTCTGCCACTGTTTTTTTCGGCGCGACTGTCTAGCTAGACCCTGGCTTTCATTTACATACAAAGCTCAAAAACAAACAAAAACAAAGCATTACCCCTGTAGGAATTAGACTTGTTCATCAAGGAGCCAAAATGCTAAATAACCAGGAAAAACTAAGTTAGGAAAAGCAGGAGACATTGGCTTTGTATTCTTCGCTATCTTAAAAAATTCTTCGTGTACGTGCGCTTTTGTAAATGCAGTATGAGTCAAGCTTATCGATTACGTAACACTGTAAGAACAGGCAGAATCGCAACCCCACTTCTTTGTTAGACCTTTATTCTGAGCGCATTGTAACGATTTTATTTGAGTGGAAAGTATATTTTACAGAAATGTTAGCTTTGCGTAGTGAAATCTGTAGTGTATCACGGTAATGCAGAAAATAAAGCAAATAGGTGTTTAAATGTACTTGCAAGGATTTAATTTCGTGAGCTCATGAATATGTCGAACGATGAAACTGTCCAGTCGATATTAAATAGAGAGAGAGAATGGTTTTTCTATGTGCAGCTTCATACTTTAATTTTGGTGCGAGACTGTCTACACTACACACTTCGTTTAGTCCTTCTAATAACGTGAAAGGCTAATTAACTAGATTGTGAGTGGCTAAACCCTTGGTAGTTGGTGTGGTGAGTTTCATCGGTTTATCTTTGCGGACGAAAAACCCTTGAAGCATTCATTAACTTCTGGGTTGACTTGTGATGTTGCGAAATCATGTCCCTTCAAGTACTTTGTTTTGGTAATAATTAAAAATATATCTATAATTAGCGCTCATTTCCACGAAATTTCATCGGTAGAGTGTCGATTTCGTTGTTATCAAGTTGATGAGGGAAAATTGTTTTTTGCTTATTCACAGGTATGGTTTAAGAATCGAAGAGCCAAGATCAGACAACAGCAACAGAACGGCGAAGGAAAACCGAAACCGAAGAAAAAACCCCTCACATCCAAAGACTCTCCAAAGATTCCGGTTACCTCCGGTTACCCTCAGTATCCTAGCTGTAGTGCGAACATTTGGAGTCCAGTGGGTGAACAATCGGTGATCCAAAGGCCTCCGCCGTACGCCTCGTCGATCATCAACAGTCCCATGGGCAGTTCATCGTCGATGCTAGTGCCAGGACCACCTCCTCCTCCGCGGTATTGCACATCTTCACAAGACTATTCGTACATGCCAATGAGCATGCATTTTAACGGGGCAAGCTCTGCACCATCACCACATCAGTATGAATACTTAGAACATAGCATTCCTGTTGGGCAACAGTTGGCACTTCCAATGGGCGGGGTCAGCAATCCTGCACGTGTCTAGGGACTGATCGGAATGTTGAGTGCTTGCGTCCTTTGACTTTCGATACAGGAGTCAACTTGTTATCGACTTCGTTCGAAAGCGCTGTTCTCTCGGTTGATCTTCTAACGCCTCGCTTTCCAAGTTTGAGAAACGAGTTTTGAGTGTCGTGTACAGACATAAAGAATGAACCGTAAATCATGTGACATCGTCATAAGTGTCCAGTCAAGAACAAGGTTTAGCGAAATGCGAATGACAAGTGGTAATGTGATCGTCGTGTATGGGGAGACCTGCAAAGATTTTTGAAGGCCATTTGATTTGACATCGCTCGTCAGGTCCAAACCTTGCCACTGCATGAATTGTGGACCGTCTTGTTTTAAACTTCGGTGTGATTTTCGGACTGCAATATTCTTTACTCTGATTTAAACTGCAAAGAAAAGGTAAATTGCTTCCTATTGTTCATGATACAATGAACGGGATGAGAGTTCACGGTTTGCGAAAAGTAAATTGCTTCATTAAAACTGACTTGTAGGCCTGACGTAAAGGATCCGTGCTAGACTTCAGGAGCAGTTGGAAATAGGAACATATTCATAGTAGGTCAGATTGCCACCGATTCCTCGATATTCTGATTCTTAATGATCTGATATGCTAATTACCCTGTAAGTACCATTGACAAATGTGGATTACAGACAGCTTGATGTAAGGTATATTAAATGCGTTTGTAAATATGATAAAGATAAAACAAATTAGCTTTATTAAATGTTAAATTGGAGAATACGAAAAGCGACCACGTCTTTGTTTTGTGGGTCTCGTTTAGGCGTTGCCGTTAAAGCTTCAAAAACCTGTTTTATAGGGGATCTTCCTCTATTCATTTGGATACTTCGTGACTCGTCACGAAGGAATGTAAGATTAGTCAATGCGTCGCAAGTCTAGTTGTAGTAATTCACTGAAGCAAGTGAGAATCGGCTTAATAAGAAAAACAAATAAAGGTAAAAAATGTCAGGGTTTGTGGTTTGAATCATTGACAACATCTATTATCAGTATCACACTCTATTGTTTTCTGGCGAAGCTAGTCAACTTGATGTCAAACTCAAGAGAGATTTAATTCATTCTTGACTGGATCAAAATTCAGCAGTTTTCGTGTACCACTAGGTACCGGTTGAACTCCGCGTAATAACTAATACATCTTTATCAAAAACGACTTGATCAAATGAAAATGAAATACGAGCTTCCATTGACAACTAGTTCTGCAAGCCAGCCTCCTTGTCTACGAACATCATTTAGAAACAAACGCTGCATTTTACATTTTTCGGTATTTTCAAGTAACATTAAGATGTAAGAATTTCAACTTATGTTCCGACCATTGTTCAGCGAGCTTAATGAACGTTGGCTGGTCGTTCAAAGGATTTTCTAATATCCTCATGTGTTGACTTCCAACCGAACAAATTTCAAACGACCTCGTTCGCTCTTTATTCCCAGAGTTAAAAAACGAACTGTAAAAAAGTTAAAACACTTCACCGTTCGTCGATGATTCTCTGATCAAAGATCGACCTCGTGCATCCCACTGCAGATTATACCAAGCACCCACATGAACCAAAACTTGTGTTGTTCAGCATTCAGTATAAAATCGTTTAATGTCTTCATTTAGCATGCTGCTTTTTCCGTTTATATTTCATGTTGTCAAGGAGGTCCCTATTGGCCGTGGGAACCTTTCATCAAATCACTGTTCCACACAAAACATGACAATCGTACACTCGTTAAATAAAATTATCAAGGTGTTGCGGAATTGTTGCTGTTGCTGTGATAGAGCAGTAAGAAACATATGACGAACAACATTTTGTAAAGTCAGTATTTGAGCAACAAAACCAGCCGAAACTGAAGTCGAACTTTTTATTTACATACATACATATTGGAAACGATGACATTAACATTACAGAGAAGCTAGTTTCGTCTTGTTTTATTGTTCACGTATCGAGCTATAACAAGAAGTTGTCTTGACGTACTGGCGCGTAGCTGCACAAATATCAAGTCGAATAACTTCTGACGTAACCTACGCTCTACCATCTCTCAGTAACAAATCAATGGCTAGAGCATCTTACCTGCCATAAGAGGGTTTCGTGCGATTCCCGTCTAATGCTCAGAAAATATTTAAGTAAAATAGCTTAAACAACATCTGTATGTAATGTTGACAAAATGAGTGGTTCTGTATCTGCCACGAGGTGAAGCCGAGTATATTCATATGCCGATAGAGAACACACACGGATTTTGTAAACTTCTTGTAAAACCTCCATTATTAGTACATTCATTTATAGATAAATATTTGGTAAAAACAAAAGTTAAAACGACTTATTGAAACCGGTAAACGTTCAATTTGAGTGTGCCAGAGCTAATGCAAAACTGGTTGATACAAACACCATACTTATTTTATCAGTTCTGTATCATGGTACACTGAAGCTAATTAAATCTTAATTTCTTTTGTATTTTCCTCATGAATTATTAATGAGTCTTACAATGTTGGATGCTGTTTGTTGGAGTATGTAGCTTAAAATTATAGTCAATACACGTCAATGGTAAACCCATAGTATTGTTCCGCATTGAAGAAGCAACAGCTGTTGGTCACATCTGTTGGAACGCCGACAAAAATGCTTGAAATCAAGCAAGCGTGATAACTTTTGTTAATGTGCATTCAACCCCTTGAGGTTCCTTTGACAAAGATGCGGGCACGTTAGTTGCCCGTAGAACAGCAGGTTAATGAGTTCCTTGTGACAGTTTTGTTGAAGTTCCTCCATTAACGCCGCCATGACGTCACGTGAAAAACCCTATTGTTAATAAGGTGGTAGTTCCAAGCAATATGACGGGCTATGAACACTCCATATACTCGATCGTGGCAGTCGACAGTCTAGCTGGGATATTATTCAAGGCCATTCCAAAGCACTTCTAATGTTACAAGTTTCAGCAAATTTCGTGAATCGGGCAAGGTCGTGCGTCGAAAAATCAAACGAACAAAGGCGAGTTCCCCCAGATCCCATCATACTTTGAGAGCGAACAATCTTGCTGAAACTTGTGCTGAAACGATAAGTAATATTTCAAACATGATATGATGTTTTTATTCAAATTTCTAAATACAAAGAAACGAGTTTAAAAGCGAGGTAAGGCCGAAATTTTTAAACAAGTTGCGAGGTATTTTGAAATCGCAGGAAGAACGTCAGACGAGTGCTTGAAAATACTTCCCAAACGAACCAGTATTTTGAGAGGTGACTGAGTATGTGATACAAACCAGCAGTAAAATTGTTTTGTAACAATAAGTGGAACTATCGGCGATATTTTTAGGAAGGATGTGTTATGCAGGCAGACATTTAGCATTCTTATTAATTTTTTTGTAAAACGGTTTACTACCACGACACAAGCTGTTGTAGTGCGTTTATCAAAACGGCCACCGCTCATGACCATGACTAGTCAATATCTCCCAATGAATGTATTAAAATTAATCATCCCGTTCCGTGAGCGACTTCATGCCAAGTACATGTATAGTCTTTCCCAAGCACAAGGTAGAACTTCTAACCTTGGCAACTGAAACGAAGAAAATATTTATTTGTTGCTTGTTGCTGAGAAAAACTGCTTCTTTTCCAACAACCATTAATTTTCAGAGCCAACGAAACACCCGCTCAATTACTTGATTAGTTTGGTTCAAAAAGAAAAGCTGCCGTAAGACCGACGTCTTTCATAATTCGGATTAAGAGATCAACTTTCGGACAGCCGTATCATGGCAAGGATTCTTACTTTTCCACTCAGGTTGTTTGTTTATCTCAGAGAATTCCTGATCCACTAAACCACATGACGTTCATTTTCACATTGTTCTTCCCATCTATTTGTACAAACATACAACACAATCGCTGTACTCTTTCATAACATTGTTAAATCCTAACGAAACGATAGCATAAATTATAACAAAGTTGAAAATGTTTCTGTAAAAGTACTTTATGTTCCTCTTTAAAATCTTCACAATAAACTATAGCAACTTAAAAACTTACTAATCTCAGCAATATCTCTACACTAACAAAGCATTGATAGTTAAAAATTGGAAAGCTATTGTTCACAAACAGTAACGTGTGGAATACGTTCTAGCATGCCACTGTCTCATCAATTTTTTTGGCCTGCGACCAGTTTTTGTTGTCCTCGTTCAGAGAAGAAGGCCGTTGTTGATGATTCGGACAAGAAGCCGTCTGGGTATCGATTCAACATCAGTTTGACAAAGAAATCATCATATCTGACACGGTGTTTTGAAGTGAAACAATTTTTGACAGTTAAAAAGGAATGAACTTGTTTAAGTTAGTTGTAAAAAACCTAATGTTAGTGAAAACTAAACGACTGCAAATATCTCAAACAATATTGTCACAAACATTTCAAATTTTATTTTTAATATAATTTAAGTTTCTTCTGCTGCTTCTTTCGTCGAGGTTTTCTTTACTCATACCCGGGCATTGTTACTTTGGTTTGCCGCTGATATTGGTAATTGCTGCATCGGAGGCTCGTGGTATTCTAGAGGATGCTGCGGTGTAGGAGCTACCGGTCGGTTGAGGTACACGCCCATGGGTACGTATGGACGATCTTGTGAGCCCGTACAGTATCTCGTCGGAGCGGAATGCGGTGATACCATCATAGAGGTGGTACTGCTACACATGGGGTTACCTATGACTGATGTTGGATAGGCCGGGGACCGAATGGGTTGGTCGCCTGGAGAGCTCCACATAGATGGCGGGTACGTTTGGTATTGGGTGTAGGACGAGGATGGTGTAGTTTTTGAAGATTCCTTGGTGGTTGGTGGTTTCTTCTTCGGCTTTGCCTTTCCCTCGCTGTTTTGTTGCTGTTGGCGGCATTTAGCCCGTCTATTTTTAAACCAAACCTGTAACAATAGCCAGAAACTTTTAGTTGAATGATAAAATGTTTCAAGAAATGGAAGAAAAAGTTTGGCCAATTTACACTACATTTTGACAATCATTAGACAAAGCTAAGCTAAGTATCGTAATTTGTTAGTGGCGAGTCTACCAATTTTCCATGGAGTAAATGGTTTGAACCTGGGAGAATAATGACATGTTTGTGAAAGTTGATCGTCCAGGTTAGTGAGAAAGACTTTTGGTAGAAGTTGCTAGAAGTGACTTCTACCAACAGTCTTTCTCAAGACTACACTAACCTGGACGATCAACTTTCACAAACATGTCAATTTTCCATGGGGTTAATAATTGATCTGCGAGACACTACTAAGTCACGACATTTTGAGATGACGAAAATCAATGATTGTATTACTTGGTTCATTTTTTTCACTTATTCTATGTTGGAATATATATGGAACGAACTATGTTAATTTTTTTATTCTTTAACTCTTCTCATGTTTAGATTACATCTTTCATTTCCCGCTGTATTTTCTGAAATACCAGCGAAAAATCTTTTCTGCGGTATAATGCGTCATTCAATTTTCAGACGTCGCGGGAAAAGAGGACATTTCCATAAAAGAATGCCCGATGGTTGGAAAACCCGAGCAAGGTCCAAGGACTTCTGTTGAGACTTGATTTTGTAACTACATTTGCCATGTTCCCTCACAGGAAACTGAATCCGTGCATCATACACACCCGGTGTTAAAAGTTGCTAGGAATGCGCTCATGGTCAACGACTTTCCTTTTAAAAATACCACGTAAAGTTTATCATAGTAGGAGCATTATAACTATGTCGCTGGCGGAAACTCTGCTATTTTTAATTTGTTTAGTGTGGCGACTTATAGCGATAGTTTGGAGTTACTCATTATATCAAAAGAAAATCGAAAATTGCATATTTTTAAAGTGCTTTGAAAAATGCTGTATTTTCTTAAAGGCCTTCTACCACGCGATAACGTTCGAGGTTCTCATTTTAAACTGAGGGAGTGATGCCTAGCTTTTACAGGATTTCTACCGTAAGTTTCGATCCAGGAAGTGATCGTTCAGAAGCAATTCGTTCTCTCCCCGAACAGAGCCAACATTTCGGAAACACCTACTCAGAGTTAGCGCAAACTGAGTCATGCTTGAAATTCTGGCATGCTTAGTGTTTCCTTGTCCTGACAATGTGTGGTGCTACCTGTGTCGCTTGTTGAATTAGAATTATAAGAATAACGGCAGAAATAATAAACTTCAATGTAGGGTCCGCACTTCTGTTCGTGATACGATATTAATGAGCAGGAAGATGTTCCCTCCGCCCTCAAGTAATATATGATAGTTGCGCCATTGACGTTAGTGGGCAAACTGATTATTGACGAACTTCTCTCGAATGTCATTTAATTTCCTGACTGAAGATGTCTTGAGGTGATGGAGTGAATGGTCGCCGATTATAAAATAGCCTTAGCATGGTCAATTTGTTGAAAAAAGTTCTATTTTAACCAAACTATTCGGTGTGTTTAAAATGGATAAAGAAAAAACATGCAAACTCGTTAGGGACTGGCGTGACTTATTTTCGGTCGGTAACACAACGACGATCGATAATAAAAACAAACTGGCAAAACATGTCAATGCTGGTTAAAAACTTAAGGCTTCGTCTTGTTCTGTCAACAAACTTCGCGTTGTTAATGCATTGGTTACATCGCATAGAAACGCTCTTTACTGCCCCTTGTTTATCGCTGATGTTCCCGTATTTCTTAAACTACGAGTTTTGTTGAAGTTCCACGTCAATACCTTTAAGCCAATAAAATTAAGTACAAGTAGACATTTGGTGCCCGTTTTAGGGTTAAAACTTTACTTGAAGACTTTACTTCCCATGATTAATTAGTCATGGCTTATGCTTGTGTTAAACTTGAGTCTTCGAGGAGTATAACAGCTAAAGCAGCTTTTAAGTATCAAATCTAAGCCTGAATTAGTGAACCATTCGTACCGATGGTTAACTAAGTTTTTAGTGTGCGAGTTTGTCATCAAAATTTCAATTGAAAAGGCCTATGTTGTACAAGGAGAGGCACCACACGTGCTTTACGAGTTATCACTTGGTTAGAAAAATTAACTGCATCCCATAAGTACACAGTCGATGAAGTGTCCAGAAATAACTAGGCCGACTTGTAAGTCTTCATGGGAGAGCTTCTAAGGCTCGAATCCGGTGTATAATGCTGATCTCTCAAGAAGGAAGGCGGATTAGTTTTAGTTTGTTTAGCATCAGATAACCCCTTTCTCGTGTGCTAATGCATACATAATGCCATTCCCCGACGTCCAACTTGTCCTTTACTTAGCTTGAACAAGATAAAAAGCTTACAACCAAATATTTCAGGCGTTAATATGACACAAAGTCAGGAGACCACTGTACGTTGATAGGATATTAAACAATATAGTCGTTGAAGTTTCGTATGTGAACTAATATTAAAGATGAATGTCAGCTAGGAATTCGGGCGAAGTATATTTCTCCAGCTAAAGTTACAGACAGACAGACAGACAGGTGAAACAAATGGAAAAAGAACTCCAGAAAAAATTTTTGTGTAAGCATTTTAATATGGTAACATGTTACAAGGAGAGTATTTTTCCCATCAAATCTTAGCATGTTTTTCCTCGCCCACATTTTGACATGTACAAACAAATGACAGAGTGTTGAGGTGTAGTAAGAACTGCCATGTTTTTTTATGCAATCGTCTATTTATTCACCAAGGCTGGCATTGGATTTGTCAACGCACATTGCTGATTGCCTAAGTATTTGTTTGCTTTTGACGAAGTATTGACATAAACCATCGATATCAGGCAGGAAATAATGCACACAAAAGCTTCCAGCGTTTTGGCACGGCAAGCGCTTTCAATGAACTGCTGGACGACAGAGGAACCTGAACAAATAATCTTAACCGAGATTCCTTACGGCATCTGTCTTACCAGAGCAAACCCACTTTCGATTTATTTGCGTTCCCTTTGTAAAAAATGTGTCACTTAGTTCTGAATTCCATTCCCGGCTTGAACAATGACTTGAGGGTAGGGCGTTCCAGAGGTTAAAGATAGAAAAGAACTTCAAATATTTTCATCTTCTAAGATAATATTAAGGCATACAGAACCGAACAAGGATTGCGAAATTTCATTTCACACAAAAAAGCGTTCTTACAACAGAGACTTTCCTCGATGTTGCCGGGTTTAAAGGGGATTAGTGTCAGCAGTAGCAGTTGACTCTTCGTACTTTGAAGCGAATACTACTCCAGGAAACAAAAAGTATGAAAGAATTTTTTACGAAGTCACTTTTCTAACTAATAATCGAGTGAACGTATACCAAAGAAATGGCAAAAGAAGGAGTACAAGGAAAACTTTGCTTTATCAAAGCTATCGGCCATCAGCGTTCTATAATCAGTCACCTCTGCACTGCACCGAAAGAACTGCTGACAGTTCCTGTTGTTCATATATTTCTTTAATGCTCGCTTTTTCGTGGTTTTAACTGTCAACTCTCATGTTCATCATGCTTGGTCAGTTTATCCAAGCTACATTGTCATAGCATTAATAGTGTAATGAGTTTTAGAGTGAACTTGTTTGTTCACACGGACTGCTTACCTTTATTTGGCTAATTGTAAAAGCTAATCTCAATTGCCTATCCATGATTGCAAGAAGAATAAAATTTCCTCACATTTTTAAATCTTACCTGGACGCGAGATTCTGGAAGACTGATCTTCATTGCAACCTCCTCTCGCATAAATATGTCAGGATAACGGGTCTTTGAGAATAAGTCATCAAGAATCTCCAGTTGTGCTTTCGTGAAAGTCGTTCGTTCTCTTCTTTGTTTGCGCGGTGGATGGCCTACAGAAAAGGCAAGATTAGATTCTCAGCTTGTCATAGCATGAATTCCGTATTGCGCATTTTTGCTTTGAGAACTTTCCATTTTACCAAATAGACCGATCTTGGTTTTCAAGTCATGTCATTTTGAACCGATAATGAGCCAGAACCCACGATTAAAAGACTCGCAGAGACATTGTAGAAAGTGTTAATATTGTAAATAGTAGATTTTGTAAGATAATATTTAGTGATTTGTATTTTATTCTTACACGGCCATTTGAAAAACAGCGAACAACTGAAATGCTACCGTATGTAAATAAATTTAAATAATAATAATAATAATAATAATAATAATAATAATAAAAATAATAATTGCCGGTGCTAAGCTTGTTGTTGACCAACTGTGAAGAGATTGCTCGGCGGTTTACAAAACGGATCAGTTTTTGCCCTAATTGTTAATTTACAAAACGTGTTATCTGGTGGCGAGGTAATGACAAGATGGGTGGGATTTGAACCATTATCTATTTATCGAATTCGAATTGGAACAGCTTTTAATGAATGTAATCTCATAACGTTTTTGTAGTTTAATTGCTTCTCTCAACTAGGGCATTTCTTCTGTTCGGAGACGTTATTTCATGAGCATGCTTGTCCAAAAATCTTTCACGAGAAAAGCGTTCTTTCATATTCAGATGCGGAACTAATGATCAGATATTTTGAACTGCAACGCGCCAAAGTCCAACATAACATCTGTTTTACTAATAGCTATATAACCAAATGAATATTACATTGCTAATGTGTTCTTTGAAGTTTGTGAGAAAATTGTTGATCAACTCAATGACTGTGACTTCTCGATAATACGATTTTATACTTGAGCGCTAAACATTACAGCAACCTGAAGGGATGTTAATAGCCTGAACGGAACACAGAATACTTTGTGAAGTAGTTACGCAAGACTAGCGTTCTAGATTATTAGTCGAAGAGATAACCTGAAAGCCAGTTTTCTACCGATGTATGATTACAACAAAAACGTGGTGGATATGATTATGGCCAGTGAAATCTGCGCGGAAATCGCACTATCAAGTCGGAGTAGCGTAAGTAATCATAGACTTTTAGTTTACATGAGGATTATATAGAGCTGAAAGAAAAAGTGTTACTGTAAAGAAGAAACTGTTAACCGGCTTAGTGATTGCAAGTCCAAAAATCAACAGCGAGATCTTTGGTTTTCAGAAAGTGTACAAAAGCGCCTTTTCGGGTTAACTTGACATCACATTTGGGGTACGTGTTTGTTGAAGTGTTATTTTCCAGTGTCCTGTACAAGCGAGAGGCAAGACTACTTTAAGTCAGGAGATACTTCCCAGCTGGCTTTCTGCTGACCGTATCTACAGTGTCGATTAGCGGCACATTTACTACATTTTGTAAGGTTGATAGAAGTCTATAAACACTTTCCGCTTATTAGGATATGAAACTACGTGATTCCGTGGGCTCGATAAACACTTATTGTCACATTGGCATTTCTTCAAGTCCGTGACTCTGCTAGGCTTCCTGGTCAATGGCAGAAGGATAACAAAGCTCTGTAGTCATGTCTTACATTCTGCGTTTCTCGTTTCGAAACCTAACCTAAATTGTTCTTTTGTTAACTTGTCCTTAAACTTTGTCGTGCATCCACACGACATTGATTAATAAACTTTCAGTAAAACACACAATGCCCTGTTTAACATTATCGACGGAAATAAAAGATGATCGTGCGTGTTTGTGTTATGCTGAGACACAACTGGTCGAAACACGAATAGAATAAACTGTTTAGCAATAAACACACCGTCCGTCAGAAATTGAGAGCTTGAAAATCGCCGAAAAAGAATGGTGAAACACCAACGAGTGAAGCACCATTATTCACGCAGATCTTGACGTCGACATGCAACAGAATATACACAGCAACATTCACTGAATAATAGTCTCAAACCCGATTAAAATTGGGATAAGTAGCGGACGATTATTCCAGTTGTCATATCCAATATTTACTCTCGGCCGCGTGGCCCAAGTTCCCGTTGTATACCAGGAGATTTGTTAAAAATAGCGGAGACTGGTATTACTCTGCGCAGTATAGTTTGCAAAGAATTTTGAATTTCAACTTACCCAGATTAGCTTGCATGGGACTCATTAGTTCATAACTGGGATGCGAGAGGCCAATTCCATGGACTGGGTACGGAGTCATTCTGTTAAATGGAAATCCAGCCATTTGGTAGTCGTCTAGTCCAACGAGAGCCTAGTTCGTAATAAGATAAAGTGAACTGTGTCAGTTGTAGGCAGTGACGAAGAAGTAGATGCGAATTCTTTGGCCCTGGTGCAAAACAGAAATCGCGAAAATGCTGCAGAAAAACTCACAGATTCTATGAGCTAATCAAACTGGCGTGAATCCGTAAACGAGTTTGTTTCCCTTCGTTAAAACGTTAGTTATTTAAGAACGGATGGTCCAACAAACTTAGGCACTTGCAAATCCATTAGAGAATGAGTGACGTGGTGATTAAGATGGAAAACAAACTTATGACGCACCAAATCGTCATTTGACACCGAAGGGGCACGGAAAATTCCATTGGAAAAAATTCTTGTGCGTATTTCATAACCAACTGTCCTTCCCAACTAACAATGACGTTTGAGCTTCTCGCGCAATATCACATTGGCTAAAAAAAATTTGCACTGCTCGTGGGTGGGTTGGTTAATGACGCTCGTGTTTAGCGCATTGATTATCGAGTCTGGTTAATGTAACATGGCAGCCATGAAGGAGTTGAAAGAAAATTACCAGATGATTTCACTTAAAACGCATTAGGCGCAGCTACCCTGGAGTCGAAATGAGACTTTTTTGACAGATTATCGTTTGTAACGATCGACACTCTGGTATCGACTTACCTCTCAGAATGTTGGACAGTCATTTGTTCTGGATTTTTTTACTCAAGTACTTCAACCGCTTTGCATTGTTGTAAATCTATTTGTCTAGTCATGCACCTCGTTACTTAACTTCTATGCGAAATTTCACGCCAAATGCGGTCTCCTCCCACTATTGATAAGAATCTTTTTATGTGACTTCCTTTGTTTCGAATTACTCTTCGATGTGTTTAAATGCAAAATACAAAACAAACAAGTACGCGGGTATAAAAAGCCAAACCTCGGCATATTAATTCTCCTCTCTCGGTAAGCGCCAACCTAAAGTTTCTCAGACGAGAAGTTGATCTTCGAAATTTGTCGAATATCGCGGTTAAATCTTCCGCGATGACTAGATCACTCCGCTACGCCATGTGTTTTATTACGAGATTATAGAAATCGAGGAGATTGGGCTGTTGTAGCGAACCTCCAGATGCTAGACGATCAAACCACTCCCTTAAAATTGACAAGCATTTCTGTTCTGTTTCGTTAGTTTTACACTGAAATGTAGCTCATTTCAAACTCGTAGCTTTCCAACGAACAGAAGAGGTGACTGAGATATTAAAAAACAATATCTGATTACATTTACTACTTCCAGAATCGCCACCTTTCAATTTGTAAGCGATATAGCGTGTTGGGGAAGCTTATAACAGCTGCGCACCCATGTACACTTCAGAGGCTCTCTCGTAAATACGATTACGATCGTACTTTCCTGCAGATATCTAGTTAATATGCTTTGAACAATACACGTCCTACGGTGCCTGTGTGATACCAGTTCAACTCTATTTTGTGTCAAGACGAAGATGGATCTCACAATGGAACGAGTTATCGTTTAGCTTTTGGAAAAGGTTATCGATGCCCGTCCTCGTTCATCAATGAACCCTGGCCCTAGGTATGCTCGTTCTTCAACGCGCTTCGTAAAATACTAGTGCGAATCTGAAGAACCACCAGGAATTTTCTTTCCTGTTAACTAAAAGGACGTCATGAGCGTTCAAACTCGGAAATCTGAGATTTAAGGAAGGTTTTTCTCGAGGGAGGATTTAATCTGGTTCCGACCACCGAGAGTTTGTAACTTTTCAGCAACTAACTATAATGTTGGAAACACGTTTGTGATAAACGGAACATTTCTTTTTGGGTGCTTTAGGCTTTGCAACGCAAAAACAGGGTTAGTTACAAATTTCTAACGATTAGATATTAGAACAAAATATCTCAACGTGCTCTTGCATGTCCCTTTGGTTTGACGTGTTGCAATTTGTTTCCCATCACTTGGACGTGAGTAATTTCGACGCTTTATGGCAGAAAATCTTGGACCACGATAAACTTGGTGTGGGGTCGTCACTGCTTTGTTCAGTGAAAATCACCGGTAGTTACTTCGCTAATCCAAACCGCAGTCATTTTAGGAAGATGCCAGCAATAGCGAAGTCTCGCCATTTGAACAATTTTGTTTTTAAATTCACTGGTCTGTACAGAAAGAAACAACATGACATATAAATCTAACTTACATTTTCTAAACTAGCCTGATACCATATATCCGCGCGTCTAATAAATTAACATATACTACCCTTGAAAGACCGAATCTCTGTTACTAAAAAATATAATTCATACTTCGTACTCACGCTTCCAAAAGCCATATAGTAAATGGATTTTATTCTGTGGTTTAGTCATGTTGTTATCACGAGAACATTAAATCAACATGCACCGAAAAACTCCACTTTAATGGCCAGAAAGAAACACGGGCCATTTTGTGTTTGGATTGGAGCTTGTCCATCGTTTTAATCTCAATATACGAGGTCACGAAACCCGAAGGCGCGATTCAATGGTACCGATGATAATTCAAATGAAAACCGTGATGATGAAGTCGATCACACCTTAGTTCTACTCACTTAGTTCACCCTTCAAATGAGCTTAACGAGGAAGCTTGCGAGCCAGGCTTAAGTCTCCTTCCGCATGATTTTTTAATGAAATGAAATTATAAGTAAAGTATATGTCTTAATGAAAGATTTGTTTGCGCCTTTGTTCGTCAGTATTGCATCGTGATATATCTTCCAAAATATACAATTCTATAACTCAATATTTGTCCAAAAAGTGAGCGCTGTTGAAGAATATGTGCGAATAGCAAATGATTTCGTTGACGAAGAGAAAATTCACTAACGCAGGCGTCCCTCGCTGTTTCAATTGCAAAAAGACACATCCTTTCCAACCCAAGCAGTAGCAATGCTACTGTATCCTTTGAAGTCCTTTAGAAACGAAAACTGGCTTTCCAGCACTGTTCTGCGTACTGTTTTAAAATTCATTGATCATTTCCTGGACAATATTTGAGTTGGCAGGAATAAGGAATTATTTTAATTCGAGGGATAGACTTTTGTTAAAGCGAAAATACACAGCACTTCCTAAAGCATGTTACTTATCATCTTAAACTGTTCTACTTACTGTAATAAGTTGAGTGCAGTATTTCTCTAAGCAGTTGACAATCCAATTCCCTCGCCAAAGTTCAGTTCGTAAATCTGGATTTTATACGACGACGAAGTATAATGAATGAAGCTATCCCGCGTCGCAGGCGACTTAAATACGCGCCAATCACGCAAGCATGTCACTTCAAAGGAAATATTTTGCAGCCCAACAGAAAGTTGTGTTTATTTAAATTCATCACCACCCATTAGACGTTTCTGAAGTGTTATAATATAAGACAGATCCAGATAAGGAAACGGAAATTAATCAAAAAAATCGTACATCCTTCAGAAACTCTCGTGAATACTAATTTCTATAGTACACAACCAACTACAGCAAATACCTTGTGATTTAGTTTTAACCACTGTTTTATTTATTTGTTTTTTTTTATTTTTAAGTAGTTCACTTTTTTTGAGCCAGTTTTGATTTATTTTTAAACCAGCTATGTCTTTTCAACAATCTCTGAGGTAGTGTTTTTCGAACCAGAATGGTCTTTGGCTAGGATTAAAGTTTAAAGTTAGGATTACAAAGTTTAGGCGGTTAAGGTTAGGATTAGAATTAGGGTTAGAGTTTGGATTGTGTTGTTTAAGTGCCCTGTTGAGCAACCAGTTCATCTGTTTTGTCTGACCTTATAAATGATTATGCAGTCTCCATTTGTCTTTGGGAACTCGTACTTGAGGTTAAATTAATTAAAAAGCTGATGTTCTTTGCACAGCTTCTTCTAATGTAGTTTGATTTAATGACGTTTAATACGTGAGCGATGGGATTCGATGGAAGAAAGAAAGAGCTGGTAATAGGGACTAAGCTATACAAATAAGGTTGAGTGAGGAAGGGATGGAGGCGGAGTGGAAAAAGGAGAAGGGGGGACCTTTAGCGTGATAGATTAAATCAGTTTAAAAACAAACCAACAAACAAAACAAGCTACTCTGTTTCTTTGAGGAGTAACAAGATGATCTTTTTTGACATGTACGTTTTACATTGGTTTTTCAAAAAGCCCGAATGTAGCATGTTCCCATAAGCTGCATGTTTGCTGTTCAGACTTCGTGGAAAAGAATAACTTATGCTTCGATTCACAGCATGTTGACTATTAAGGGGAATTTTATTTCGAGGAAGACATACAGCTTAAGGAGTACTCCTACCGTAGTATAGCAAATTCATTACTCAAACTTCCTTTGATCGTCAGTATTATAAAGTCTTATTACAAGATGCACTCCGTGAAATATACATCGAATTGTTATTTGGGAGTATTCCTAAGTGATAAAGTAATTCTATATATGTTCTACTTTGTTGTCTCCTTGGAGGAATTTTACAGCTTTTAGAATATTCGTCTATTTAGCTATGTTTGTTTCCCGGATCTAAAGATTATTGTGAACGGCTAGGGAAAAATGTATTCTATTATCCGGGTTGTGTACAGTCTACCACCTTTCCTTAACATTTTATGTCCTAACACACTTCTAGACGTAATGTTGAAAGAAATCTTTGATTTGGATGGTAGACGCTTGTGAAGTAATCACAGACTATTGTTGTGGCTTGGTAAACTGATTGTGGGAAACATAAGTTGAAAATGCGTTGAAAACTGTTGATCTGCTTCCTCATCTTCTAATGCTCTGTCTGAAGTGGCCTTCGCACATTTTTTAGCAAGGGCATGAAGAATAAAGATAATACCAGGAAGGTAATTACACTCAATTATATTACATAGGGTAGAATGGGTAGAATGGCGTTAAAACTTGCAAATGAGAATTCCGAAATACTTCCAAGAAAAGTCTGTTTCTACGAAACTAAATTGGAATTTAAAATTTTTTAAATACTGTTTGGATGTGGAGGTTTTTTCCTGTTCTCCGAAACAATGTTTGGAAAAGTATTTCTAATATCTAATGTTATGTAACGGTTTCAAAAATTGTTAAATGATTGTAAATGTCACTGAAAGATCCTACAAGAAGATCTGCCTGATTATGAGTTTACAGGTAGCATACATGCCAAATTTACAATTTGGAAAAAAAAAGAAACTTGTGATAATATGACATCTTTCTCGGTCGGGTGTTAGATCACTTATTATTTTATATTCCAATCTCCAATTCACTGTTACTGCTAAACTTTTTAAGTGTTCACCATGGACTCGTTTCATAGGTTCGAATGTATGTACAGGCTAATGGAATTTAACTGAGGTTAGCGTGTCTTGTCCACTTTGCCAGCTTATTTCAATTGGTGACAGTTTTGTTAAGTGGTTGGGTGTGGCCGAAATAACCATAGCGAAATCTGGTTTGTTATGTAAACAAAACACCAGAGATTACCGTGCGACAGTGTTGTTTTGTTCCTAAATTCGGAATTTGCTCATTTACGATATCCTGTGTGGTCGTGAGAATGTTAGAACCAAAATACAAACTAAAAATCTTTCTGTCTTACCTGATGTTTCTTGAAGCAAAAAAAGACTCGTTTTATGATTACTTTTATGACGCTTCTATCTGTTGAAGAAATTAGCTTATGGCCCCCGTCATAATGAGTTTTGAGAATTGATCAAACTTTCATCCTGATTTAATCATCAGATAAACATCCGACCATTACCGTTTTAAAGAATTTTTTCGTTTATTGTTTAAAAGAGGTAACATTTCGTCGTTATTCGCCGGGAAAGACATGAATGTTTTGGAGAAAATGACGTAAACTCGACTAGACATTTCTAGATAAGTACAAAATGCTGACCTAAGGCGAAGCTTACCAGATCTGTTTCTGGTTAAATTGCAGGTTTGAATATATCAATGACTTGTTTCAGCTGACGACCTACTGTTTGTTATAGCAGTCATACATGAAATTGGGCGGAATCAAAACGGGAAATAATACTCTGGCATCAAAATCTGGCTTCTCTTTGGTATCAAGAAGACATCATTATACATGTCACCTCTCGCGGATTATCCGCAAGTCTCACCAATTTGGCATCTATCCCGCCACTCACGGTTAGGCCCCCTCGTTGAATTCTTGATGAACTGGGTTTTTACCTTGGACGTTTGCTGGATTTGACCTAAAATAGCTTATACTATATAATTTACGTTACTATAGCAGCAGATTTGTGAAGCACGTTCTTTTAGACAGTATATTTAGTTACATGAAAAAAATTTAAAATGTTCTCATCTCTTCTATTTTGTTTCCTTTAGATGATAGAACGACAATTAATACGCAATTTTCTCTTTGCTTGTATTAGCCTTGTTGCAAAGGAAGCGAGCTAAAAACGCTTTTGGTACTGAAATCATTGTACACAAATGTTGTTCCACAGACTACTTGATTTTGTTCGTTATGCCTTGATATCTCCAGGTCATAATTGGATTGATTTGGTCTGGGAGATAGTCCTTATATTTAGCCGTTATACTGTTATCTGGTGTGGTCGAAATTCCGATGGGGAAACGTCTTAGCATAAAAAGTATTTTACCTGAGAGAATAGATTTCGTTTATAACTTTAGTTCGGTTAATTTGTCGTCATTTGATGCTGCCTTTGGGAATATTTTTGGACAACATCTGAGTGGTATTCTTTTATTCGGCAGAATTTGTACTGAATTAAATTTGAGAATGATGTTTGTTTCTGTCCCCGTTTGTCTGTTTGACTGTATTTTTTCTGCAGTTCATGTCTGCCTTGATCTTTCTATCTAAGTCTGTCAGTGTCAGTGTCTATATCTGTTTCCTACTTTTGTCTGTTTCCCTGTCTCTGTCTTGTCGTCTCTCTCTTTCTCCGAATATCTCTCCAAATCGCAATTAGGTAAAATTACTTTTTCCATTTTTGATTGGTAACAAAGCTATCAAAAGGGCTAAGCATTCTAAACGCCTTAGTACCGTATCTATTTAGATCAAAGCTTGGCGAGGCACAAACAAACTGATTGTTAATGTACGAAAAATAGTTCGTTCCGTAAGTGATCTAAAGCAAGCACTTAATTCTCTTCCTCGTGAGATTCTATGAGGACTCTATCTACATTTTATATATTTTGGGACATTGTTTGGGGAAGTTCAAATGAGGGCTCCCTGCTTGTAGACTACACTTTTCATGGAAAGACAATTTCTTGTGGAGATATCGTATTGAGATAAATATAAACCAATCTCTGTAGGAATAAATATCTCTGTCTCTGTCTCTCACTCTCTCTCTCTCTCTCTCTTTGTCTCTCGCTCTCTCTCTGTCTCTGTCTCTCTCTCTGTCTCTGTCTCTCTCCCTCTCTCTCTCTCTCTCTCTCTCTCTCTCTCTCTCTCTCTCTCTCCCTCTCTCTCTCTCTCTCTCTCTCTCTCTCTC
>JBAHVQ010000076.1:294601-309408 GCA_036872915.1 Nanipora kamurai
AAGGTGATGGAAAAAGAGAACGAAAAGATCGAAAAATATAGGGACTTGGCTAGAGAAGTTGCTAAATTATGGAAGGTAAAAGTTAAAATAATCCCGGTGGTAATTGGAGCTTTAGGAACAGTTCCAAGAGATTTGGATATCATATATATGTATGTGTGTGTGTGTCGTATCAGCTATCATCAGATAAAATCAAGACAATCCATTTCTTGTGTGATGATGAAGATTCTGTGGCGGAAAAGGTAAGAAACAAATAGCGAACGTTTACTTTTTCTCATTCAAACTGCGTTTCGTTAGAAACAAAAGTCAACCGAACAATGACCGACAAGTAGAGCGTTGCGTAGGATGTTGTCCGGCCATTCCTTCTGGTTTGCTGCAAATCAACCAGGTATATTTTCCTTCGTTTTTCTTCTCGTGCTAGTGTTCCGCTCATCTTTGCGCCCGCGCCCGTATTCAGGAGTGGCACTAGTGATGGCTCGAAAATAAGATGCAGGGATCAAAGTGAGGGATATGGGATAATGCTACTCCCCAAAAGATTACAAAATAATAGCATTAAATGCCATCTCAATTAATTTGAACGGGAATTAAAATAACGATATACAGATGGCAAAAATCTATTGCTAGCTTGTAAATCTGGATTTATGAGATTCCATGATCACAGTTCTGTCAAAATGATCCAATTTGAAGCGTCTGTAAGAATCCTGATTATTCGTGGACATCCGATATTCGTGCACTATGGTGCCTTCTTTTTCCTGTTATTAATATTGAGTGTAGTTCTATGGTGCGTGAAAGTGTACACAGGTATGATCTATTATTTCACGAAAAATGTCCGTTTGGTCTCGTGTTAGATAATGTAATGTCTTATTGCCGTAGTCTTTGCTTGATCTTCAATGGTTATCAGGTAAGACAACCTAATCTTCAGGGCATTTCAGCGGTTGGTGGTGAGGTGGAGAAACGCTTGGCAATCAGTAAGAATCGTGCAACAAAATTTCCGTATACATCTCGAACATTATACCGCAAGCTTGATGACAATACGAAACAATGCCGAAACAATGTCCCCTCTGTAAGTTCCTGGCCCAATATGATGACACCCAGTTGTTTACTCACTGTCGACTGAGGCTAAGGGCTAATGTCTGCCTGCCTGCCTGCCTGCTGCCTTTTCCATGATGTTTACATAAACAACCATATCAATTATATAAATTATATTATTTATATAAGATATAAATCTAAATAATTTATGCATAAATTATAAATATATAAATAAATATATTTAAATAAATAAAAAATAAATAAAACTATATAAATTATTTTTACAATTTTATGAAGGTAATATCAATTTTTCATCAAGTTGTGTTCCTTACATTATCTTGTATTACACTGAAGTATGTAAATAGTTAATACACATCCATCTTGGAAACCAGCGCTGTTTGAACGGGATTGACGTGTCGAAATAAATGTTTTAGTTACTTACCTACTCTTCTACCCATGCCTGGCCGAATGCCGCACGCAAATCCGAGAACGCCTGGAAAGTAAGCAGAGTTTCTTGCACATTTCGTATGTTTATCGTTCTCCAAGTTTAAGCCAAATTATGCCTAAAAAGTGCCAGTGCAATATCCGGAAGGCCCTCATATACGAATAGCAAATGACACTCCACCCTGATTATCATTTGGACTAACTTCCGGTTACGTGGTTGGTTATACTTACTACCCATTTCAAACATATCATATTCAGTGCTTTTTCGTTTCATCTCATATTTTACAGCGGCTAATAAAGGGCTTTCGAACGAAACACCAATGCCAAGTTCTCCGATTTTTTGGCAGAGTACTATCTTTAAACTGTTTCTTCTTCTCCGTCATAGCCTGCAACAACGAATCATCCAAAAGTGCAAACTTGGGTCGCACAAATATTTATGTCTCGTTTTTTTTCGATTTAAACAATCTGCGAGGACTGCGTGTAATGTCAATACTTGTACTACCAGTAAAACTACTAACTACCATCAGGGATATAACCATTTGGAACATTTATTAGGTCTAACATTTACTTTGTTTTAATTACCGTTTTCGTCAAAACATTGTCTCCTCGATTCAACGTTTACCAGGGTGGGGGAGGGAAGAACAGCGACACAGTAACATCATAATACGGAGTTATCACATTGAACAGGGGAACGGGACGAAACTAAGGAGATGACAATGCTACAAACAAAATGGTCACAAGAGCTTTGTCACTGATTGTAGTTAGTCGTTGGTTGTCCAAAAAATATTTCCAAAAACAGGAAATGCCTTTGGTGTAATTAAGAATCACGAGGCATCATTTATGAAAACCATCGTGTGATGTCAGATACAAATCTGTCAGTCTTATATTTTAACAAACACGTGAATTGGTTGTGGCAATGTTCAGCGTGACCCTGTTTAGAAATGTAATGCTAAAACGTCAATATTTTGTTTACGGCAAGAGTTCGAGATGTTTTCCAGGTAGAAATGCAAATGTCGTCCGATCCCTCTCTCAAGTTTGCATACTTTTCTCACATCTCTACACCAATCAGGGCTCTCATCATCTGTTGTGATTGACAGGCGTATGGTTGACACCGCCCCATGGTGCATTGTGGTCAATCATCCCCCCCATATCGCTGCGACAGGGTTTGAGTAAATTATTCTGTGTTGAGGAAAAATTTTTGAGTGAGAATCGGTTTGTAAACACCAAGTTCCCGACAAATCTCTTCCACGAAGAACAAATCGTATTGTACGTGTCGTTTTGGTTTGGGTAAGTGTTTTATGTGGGAAATAATACTTCCTTCGTACGTTTAGACGCCTTGGCAATCCTCGGCTTGTAGACGCTTTGAATTCCATGTATATTGGGTCTTGTGTTTATTTAGTGACTCTGCTCTTCGCAGTTTAAATCTTTGTATTCTTCAGTTCCTTTATACAAGCCAGGTCTCTGATACAGTTTAAACAGAAGAATACAAATTGTTGTATTATTCCTACACTAAGGACGAATTACTGTTTAGCGTCTGAATTCTACGACAAGCCTTCTTGTATCAATTAAATCGTCATGCGGAGTAACGAGAGTTACGAAGAGTGATCAAAATTTGCTTTAGAAAGACAACATTTAGATGCTGTTCGTCTGTTGTATGAATTGTGATTCTCCACAAACGACTTATATAATTTTTGTCTCGGAAACTAACACATGCTCTCCCAGGTAACATAACATGCTGGTCAAATCTTCTCAGATTTTGGCGTACCTCCCGTTGGCGTGCATTCAAAATTCCTCGCTCTTATATACGGTCCTTCTTTAATTTGCTGAACAGAAAACGACATACTTCGTTGTTATACCGAGAAAGGTTTTTTTTTTCAGGCATTTTTTGAGCTAGAAAACGTTCGTAGGATAGACTGGAAGAGTTCTTTATCTGTGTTCACAGGGAGAATGGCAATAGCTACTCCGCGAATGGGCTTTCCCATTTATGTCTTTGACATTTTTCACTTGTGTGCCTTCCTGATTGTTGTAACTTCTCCGGTTGAAAGTTGACCATATGAAGGTTATTCGAAACGGAGATAAAATACGTAATATCTCGAATATGCCGTTGAACAAGAAATAACTGTTTACTATTTTGCGAAGTTTTCGACCCCTTGTTACTTCCTTCAAAATCTTTGTTCGCCATTTTCGGAATACAAATGCTATCATTCGTAATAATCACTTAATCGTTACTCTTCGTGCTACAAGCTTCTTTCGTATTGAATTTTGTGTCACCGTGCGACAAGCTTCTTTAACCAAAACATTTATATATTTTATGTACTTATGGATATCTATCTATACATATACATATATATATACGGTATTTTAAAACCTAGCTGTAGTTAGAAGTTTATCACTTTTATCTCTCTCTGTTTGTTAAGGAAAAATCTTTCTCATTCAGATTGATCGTGTTTTGGAATGAATGATATAGAGAGGTTTCAAAATAAAGAACTCAGTGTTATGTCATGCTTGGTCAACTTACCCATGCAAAGCATAGAGAAAGTTTTTGTCAAGATTTAATGTCTCTTTAGTCTAATACTATGTCAGTTATAGGGCTAACAAAAAAAAAAAATAAAAAAAAAAAAAATCCAGTGTGATGTCACCGTGTACGTGGCTGCCTTTTGAAGACTGATATGACTTAGTTAACGACCACTCTGACTTGGTTAAAGACAAACTCGGCTTGTTTGATGGCCATTTGATGTGCTACTCATTGCCAACAGGCATAAGCAAAAGGCTTATGGCTTGCTGTTATGGGAGGCTGGATTTAGTTTGCCTACATGGATGATTAAAAGTGTAATTTTTGAAAGAAGATAATACTTAAACACTTCTTGAAAATTCATCCAGATAAGACTTGTGTTAACTCTTGTGACACAACAACTCAACCACATGAGCATACTCATATAAAGAAATGATCAGGTTTTTTTGTATGTTGTGTCCACTATGTAATTATGTTCTAGTCATATTGCTAGGCTGTTTTGTCCAAACAGTTGACATATCTACGTGAGGGTAAATTGTATGTTTTTTTGGTGTTGCGTGACCATGTTGAGAGCATGAACCAAACTTAAGTGGGCTTATAGAGCTATGAATCTTTAGATAGGTAAATATTAATTTGCTGTGGAAATCTTGGCAGATGACAAGTGATTCTGTTCATTACTTTGGCTTGTATCCTATGTAAACATCCCATAAGCCAACGTCACTCTGTTATAGTTCAGCACAGCTGGGTTATAGTGTCTCTGATGTAACCTTAAAGTAGCTTGTTAAAGATGAAGAATATTACTCTTGATCAGGCTCTATATTGTCTTGTTCCAGATGTTTTCAGGTATTTGAAACAAGCAGACTAGATGGTCCTTGATATCATAGACTAACATACAAAATAAGGAATATCTTTAGAAATAACTAATTGAAAATGTTGAAAGTATTTGGTAATAGAATACACTTCTCTGTACATATTATGTTCAGTGTTAATTGCAGCATATAAATATGATGATTCATGCATATGTTAAAAGTTCAAATCATTGTATTTTTAGAAAACAAACAAAAATTAGAATTGTACAGAGAGTTTTTCCTCTGCAACTAAATAGAACTCACAGTGGGGCATATTTTCTTTATTTTCATGTACATGCATAATTTCAGTACTTTCTGAATTTTATTCACTCCATGTGGAGTATATGACGTCTGGCATCTTTATTCTTATTTACATCTTTCAAAAATGTGAATATCTCAGAAATGAGATGAGAAAGTAACCAAGAGTACCACCATTCCTTATTTTAAAATATGTTTTAATATGGTTGGTTGAATAATTTATTAATCAAAAACACATTTTAAGGATTAACTTGGATAATAAATTACATTGAGTAATTTGGTCAGTTTGATAAGCAATCTGGATGGTTATGTTTCACAGTGTAAACCAGTTGCAAATCAACTTGACCAGCTCAGATCAATTATAAAAAAGTTATATTAGTATGCTTACTTACTTAAACTAAATTAATCAGACAAGCTGTTGATACTGTAATTAGCCACAAGATAGGCAAAAGGGAAGTCTCTACTGACCCTTAAAAAAAAGCAAATGTAAACAAAGCTAAACAAACGTGGTAATTGATAGGCTGTTCAGTGTTGTTTGACTTATCTGAAACTCTGGGGGATATAACACAATTAAAAATTTGAGCAAAGAGATAATGGTGTTTTGATGATATACAGTAGTTATTCAGAATGGTAAGATTAGTATCTGCTTCCAGTTTTCAACAGTTTTTCAACTTCTTGGGTTTTTACTTATCAATAATAACACTCCTGAAATAGTACTCCTCTTTTTTTTTTTTAGCAGAAATGATTTCAATTTGATGTTTGCATTAGTAGAATTGTAGATTATTTTTTATATGTAAATAATTGTTGGATCATGGGCATTTACAATGGCAATGTTTCTGAAAAGAGAAGAAAAGTGTAATGTCTTAGGGTTTTCTCTAATCCTCCTTTGGTTTGAGGAGATGCTAGACCACTTATATCTCCAAATGTGTTGCTGTTACTTTATATCATGTGGGTTACCAAGGAAATATACTAAGGAATGTGTGGGTAGATTTACATGAAATAGCCTGCCACAGATTTTATCTGAGTGTCTTCATTCTATGGTAATCTCTTGAATGTCGACTTTTAAAATCAACTTAGTTCCATGACCATGTTTTATGTAAGACATTATCATGTTTCGTACATTGTGGTAAGATGCATGCAGAGGAATTATAATTCTACACTTACTGCAGATTTTGGCAATGTCGACTGTAGGTAATTTTAGGTTTACCAGATTCATGCCAAGGTCATTTCTAATCTTCTTTGTTGAATTATGTCAACTTTGTATTATTGTCTTAATGATTATTAGTGCAGGATGATTGCCTAATGATTCATAAGAAAGGAGGACAAAGACTACCTGTAATTTCCTCACAAATACTTTAAATATAAAGGGAGATTGGTTTTAGTTGTGGCTTGTTCCTTACCTCATTGAGGAAAGATGTGTATGAGGTAAATTTGAGATTAAACATTCCTCTTAAAACAGGATTCCATGGTAACAAGTGAGTCATTTTTATAAAAATTCTCTTTCCTGTAGAGAGTAAAGATGTCAAGCTACACACATACTGGGGCTCACTATGGCAGCCAAATGAGCAAAGAGGCTCAGAATGCAATGTGGTATCAACAAAATCCATACAATGCTGACTCTGGTATACACAGTGAATATAATACAGCACCACCTTCAGTTCATGGGGATGAGGAGAATTTGATGTCTACTTTGGATCAAGAGTTTAATTCACAGGGAATGGACATGAATCAACAGTTCACTACATCTAGAAGGTATGGCCCATATGCTTAGTAATTTTCTGGTTAGTGGTGCTGGCAAAATGTGATTTAAGATGAAAAGCTTGTAGTAAAGTCTTGGCTAACTAATGCTTTTCTTCTGTTTAGTATGCGTGTTCGTCAGGCAATGTTTCCTGAAACAATGGATGATGGTTCAAATGTTCCAATTCCCCAATTGGATCCCACAGCAAATACAGCTGTTCAACGTTTGTCACAACCATCACAAATGGTCAAGAATGCTGTTGTTGATCTTATTAATTATCAGGTAAGGGCAAGGTAGTAGACTGTTGTTTATTTTTTAAGTTTACTTGTGTGCATTTGATTTAAAGTAAATGGTTTGAACCTGGGAGAACCATGACATGTTTGTGGAAGTTGATTGTCCAGGTTAGTGTAGTCTTAGAAAGACTGTTGGTGGAAGTGACTGATGTTTTTACAGCCTTAACGTTAGTCATCTTCAGAGTCAGGGTCCTTTGACTCTGAAGATGACTGCTGTCAAGGCTGTTGAAAGTTCTACTTTTGAGCTTGCTACAGAGTTGTTTATTTTATTGTCTAGGATGATGCAGATGTGGCAACAAGAGCTATCCCAGAACTAACCAGGTTGCTCAGTGATGGTGACCCAGTAAGAATTGCAATAGTTCCATTTTGTGGGAATAATTACACACATGTGGTGGTTCAGATGCATAATTAAATCCTATACATGTCACATACATTGCAGGGCCTTATTTTTGCCATTGAATGTGTCTATGAAGTGAAAAATCACAATCTGATATTTTTGAGTGAACTTAAAGCTTGTCATCTAAATAACCATTTACCAAAAGATTAAATCTGTGTGGTACATATTTTTTGATGTATCAATTTCAAAAGTTTTCTCCTTGGTGCACTTTATTGTTATATAATAGGGATAAGAATGGGATTGAATATATGGTGTAAATGATGTGTGCAAATGGATCATTAATATCAAAATCCATTGTTCGTCGGCATCCAGTAGCTGCACACTTGTGTATGTCATTTTGTATTCTAACTGAGCATTAAAATTTCACCAAAAGTGGATTAGCCATCCCAAACTTGTTGAGTTCATAGCTTGAGTTTCATAATTAAACTTTGTGATATCTCTCTAGGCTGTTGTTAGCAATGCTGCAACAATGGTCCACCAACTGTCAAAGAAAGAGGCAAGCCGCCATGCAGTAGCCAACTCTCCGCAGTTGATGATGTCACTTGTGAGACTCATGGACTCTTCTGGTGATGTTGAGACTGTCCGTTCAGTTGCTGGAACATTGCACAACATCTCAAACAACAGGTAAACATCAAAATGAAGCCATTATAAACATTTATGAAGTTAAATGTAGCTAGTTATGTTTGTCAACATTTTATGGACCCCATTAGGGCAAGTGGTAGCATAGGCTTTTGTTTTTAATTCTAATTCAGTGCATTCATTGTTTTGCAGACAAGGGTTGCTGTCAATTTTCAAATCTGGAGGCATACCTGCTTTAGTTAAACTGTTGGGATCCTCAGTAGAGTCAATTGTGTTTTATGCTATTACTACTCTACATAACTTGTTGTTGCACCAGGAAGGTGCAAAAATGGCTGTTCGACTTGCAGGTGGTTTGCAGAAAATGGTAGCTCTTCTCCCCAGGTCAAATGTAAAATTCTTAGCCATTGTCACTGGTGAGTAAGCTGTTATGATGCATTGTTTACATTTTATTTAGGCAGTCATTGTAGAGTAGGAGCACTAGCATTGGAGCAAATCTTACTTTTTTCTCTAGTTAAACTAACTATATATATAAAATATGTCTGTAGAAACTCTTTGTGTTTTCTAGACTGTCTCCATGTGTTAGCTTATGGAAATCAGGAGAGCAAGCTAATCATCTTAGCCTCTGGTGGTCCAGCAGAACTTGTTAGGATAATGAGAAGTTATAACTATGAGAAATTGCTTTTTACGACTAGTAGAGTTTTGAAAGTTTTGTCTGTGTGCTCCAGTAACAAGCCTGCTATTGTTGAGGTATGTATGTTTTACTCCAGGTTGAAGACATCTGTCCATTAAAATCATGATTGGCTGTTATTCAAGTTGAGGTGGAGATTTTCAAGTGTTTTAAATAGAAGGGAATGTATGAAAAATATAACATATATGTTTATTAAATCTAATCAATGAATTTTCATTTTATCAATATATGTAAAAAGGATAAGACTTTATAAAGTCCCCAGCCACCAGTTTTCAGGCAATAGAAATAATACAGCATGTGCTAGTGTACTACTGTTCATCAATTAGATATAACTGGTTAATCTGACCTTAAGTGTACACAGTGCCTGGTGTTATTTAATTATGTAGATTTAAAAGCAGTTTTCTGTTCTTTGTAGGCTAATGGTATGCAGGTGTTAGCCCAGCATCTTGGCTCGCAGAGCAACCGTTTGGTGCAGAATTGTTTGTGGACTTTGAGAAATATGTCAGATGCGGCAACACGTGTGGATGGTTTGGATAATTTACTTCAAATGTTGATTCAGTTGTTATCGTCGAATGATGTGCAAGTTGTCACCTGTGCTGCTGGCGTTCTTTCCAATTTGACATGTAACAATCCTAGAAACAAGCAGATCGTTTTCCGGGTTGGTGGAGTCGAAGCTTTGGTTAGAACATGTGTTCAGGCGGGAGAAAGAGAGGAGATTACGGAGCCCGTTGTAAGTAGCAAGAAACTTGGTATCAGTTTCTGCTAAGCTCAGATTTCCAGGGGTTTGTGGTTTTTGAATCCTGTCCAGGAATATACTATTATACCGTTAAGGATAGACAGTGAGCCTTAAGTCCTTAAAGTTTTTGCTCTAAAGTTCTTCGTTCATACGGTAATCGGAAAATAATAAAGGGCACAGAATTACTTTGGTTACAATGAGATCCCAAAACTTCAGTTTTAGTGGATATTATTCAAATGTTTAGTTCGTTACATACCTCCAATTGTGAATTCTTATCTTTTGTTCTGTTTATCTACAACAGGTATGTGCGTTACGTCATATCACAAGTCGCCATCCAGATGCTGAGGATGCACAAAACGCCGTCCGAGTTCATTACGGACTTCCTGTGTTAGTTAAACTCCTGAACCCACCATCTCGTTGGCCACTGATCAAAGCAGTGGTTGGGTTGATCCGAAACTTGGCGCTGTGCCCGTCAAACCATGCCGCTATCCGAGAAAATGGCGGCATCCCAAGAATGGTACAACTACTCATGACGGCACACCAAGATATCCGAAGAGCTGGTGGCCAGCCATTTGCTGTTGATGGTGTACGGATGGAGGATATTGTTGAAGGCACCGTAGGGGCTTTGCATATCTTGGCACGAGAACCTAACAACAGGGCTGTGATCAGAAGTTTGAATGTAATACAATTATTTGTGCAGGTAAGGACATAGAAAAATCTTAGTAGATTAGCTCTGGAGGGCCTTCTCATATAAGCTGGGTCAACCACCAGCTAGAAGGTTGCAAGGGCTTGGACTCAGATGAGACATCCTGGCAAACTTAACTAGGCTGGGTATAGTAGATTTATCCACTGGCATGGGCAGAGGTATGAGTTACAAGTGATTACAATCATATGTAACTGATGCTAGTCCTTGCCTATCTAAGAAATCGTTTATCTACTGGTAATTATGCTTGGATTTTTCGGATGAGGTTATTACGTCATAGACTTCTTAGTGAGGCTGTCACTGGAATCCAAGGAACGTTAAACATTTACAGTCGATCACGAGAAATCGAATCCATGTTAAGTAAAGTAAATTCTCGAGTGTCGGGATGGTACATTTTAAGATGCAGCCTTGGAACACTTGGGCCTCTACTTGACCACGCCATCGGCAACGACCGTTATTCGGTAGGCAAAACAGATCACTGTACTAGGTACGCAAGGTTGCCGGTTTAACTCGCAGCCGTTGCATTTTTCGCAACTGGACCAGGTCAGGAACATGTAATCCCGAACTCGGAAATTTACTTTCAGTTAATATTCACCCGATTTGTTGTGGAAATCCCTTTACCTCTGAGTGATAAAGAATTTATGTGTCTATTCCATGTGTATCAAATTTGTGTCGGAGAAAGCGACACGTTGAGGCCATTTATAGGTTAACACATGCGCGAGCCATGCATACCAGAGGCGAATGGTGATAAGGCCCTCGTTACAAGGTTGAGAAATCGTTAATTTTGTACCTTGCTCTGATGTGCTTCAGATAATTTAAACTCTCTTTTTTGTAGCTGCTTCAGTCAAACATCGAGAACATTCAGCGTGTAGCTGCTGGCGTTCTTTGCGAACTGTCACAAGAAAAGGAGGGTGCCGAGATCATTGAAGCAGAGAATGGCACTGGTCCATTGACCGAATTGCTTCGTTCGACAAACGAAGGTATCGCTGCGTATGCTGCCGCTGTTCTCTTCCGCATGTCTGAAGATAAACCACAGGACTACAGAAAACGCTTGTCGGTTGAGTTAAGCTCGCTTTTCAAAGATGACATGCAGATGAATGACGTAAGTGTTTAGTTTTCTAGAAATGACTATTTAATAAATCCTTTGCTTATCAATCTATGAAATCTCAATATTGTTTCTAAAACTTACATTATGTTGATGTCGTAAGTTCATAAGTTAACATGTTCAGAGTTCGCAATTTTAATACTATGTGTGGTGTGCCAGAAATATCAGAGATGTTTTTTCATTTTCCTAAAATATAATGTCCAGTAAATACTTCAGGCGATATGTAGACTTTCACACTATTGTGACGATAAATGTTGTACTCAAGTAAATGGTTTGATCTGGGAGAATCAGTACGTGTTGGAAGTTGATCGTCCAGGTTAATAGTCTCGAGGAAGAGTAGTTCTGTTCGCTGGTGTTCCGACGGCTTCAGCGCCAGTCGTCTTCAGAGTCCCTTGACCGTCGCTGAGCCCGTCGAAACGACAGCCAGCGTAACCGGACTTCCTCAAGACTACTCGACCCAGACTGACCTTGTAACACGTGCAGAATTTCTTCTATTTTTATCCGTTTTTCTCGCCCAAAGGGTCTGTACAGAAAAGAGTTAAGCCCATCTCATTTAACCATTTTCTTTTCGGACCGTTACTTATTTTAAGCTGGCTTACATCCGATTACTCGTCGCTGGCTAACACCATGCAACTTTACTCCCCCGAGGTGGATGTCTGGACAGGAAAAAGTAATACCGCAAAAACAACAATGACCAGGAGTACGAAACTTTGCGAAAGAAGTCTTCGTCTAACCAGTAGAAGTTTCGTCGAGGGAATAGCTTGCGTATTTAAGTTCAATACAGTAAAACTTTACGCTGTGCGAAATATAAGGACTGATCATTCTAATGGTAGCTTTACAGCTAATATTCGAAGCCCCCCCCAGACAGTCGATAATCGACAGTGAACCTCTTCTGTACATGAAAAATTGGGCTGTGACTCCTTGCTGTTCTTAAATATTACCACGATTTGAATAAATTATTTAGTCAAATCGTATAGGGTGCTTGAATACATTTCGTAAAATAAATATATTGATACTTAAACTATGTTTAAAGCCACTTTGATAAATCGTAATGTAACTGGCCTTGTTCTTGTTTTTAAGTTTGTCTTCGAGATCAGGGCCACTTAAAATTCTTGTCTTTTGAGCCGTGTCTGGAAGTGGACGGTGTCATTCCTAAAAATTCATAATTCTCTCATCGGGCGTTCATATTTTTTTATCTCTAGTTGAAAAGATGTTGGTTCGGCTGTTTTACCAGTGCGGCAGTTTGAAATTAAACCTATAGTCATACAGTAAAATGTTTAAGTTAACTCGTAAACACAATTCTAAGGACTTCCCACAATAAAGAATGTTCGTTTCTTAGGCAACGATGACGTGGAAAACTGGTGATGAAATAGGAAAGTTTCAGTTTTACTATTGTTTTTAACAAAAAACCCTCCATTAGGCTGAAACGTTTTGCGTGTTGTTATTTTTATAAAAGCTTTCTACTCCTATTACGTCGATTAATTATATAGTTTAATTATATAGTTCTTGGCTGTTTACTGTCAATGAACTTCTCTCTAAAGTTTAGACAGCTTTATGTATGACTGAGATATTTAGTTTGCTACGTCCTGTGCCGCTAACAAAAATTATTTTCTGAACATTCTTGATGTATCGTTTGTCGTTTCGAACCTTTGTTTTCTCGTTTAAATTTAGTAGCTTTTGTGATATTTAAAGTAGTGGTATAATGTTGATATAATCTTTTACATAGCCTACGGGTGGAGACCATATGATGGATCCAGGCTATCCAATGGATATACCTCACATGCAGGGAATGCACCCGCAAGGATATGCGCAACATGGTGGGAGTCCTGTTGGCTACCAACCATACGGCCAGCCACAGCAGCAGCAATACATGAGTTACGATCCAAACTATGGGTATCAGCAGCCTCCTGGAGCAGGCGATATGCATGGACAGTGGTTTGACTCCGACTTGTAGTCAACCAACATGAACTTTATAAGGGAAAAACGAAGAACTATATTCTTTTTATGCTGCCGGTAACTTTAAGATTGGATTATGGCTTTCAAGGTTAAACTGTTAGTGTAAACTTGTATTTTGTCCATTCTTGTATACCTTCACGTGTCAGCTCGCTTAACAGGGTCCAAAGTTACTGTTCTAAGGGCAAGGCGCAAACTGACGAATAATCAGAAAATTTCAATTGCCAGATTGGACATTTTTGTCGCCATTTTTTTTTCCCAAAGCTTTCTTTCACGGATTACCGTAATGCGGAGATTGCAAGATTCAACAAAGAGACTCAAGAAACCCTACAGAAAGGCATTAACTCTCAGGGCATATGACCAGCCGTACACGAGTCATTAAAGTAGAAACTCGTGAATTTGACTAGAGATTTGACTGTTTTGGTTGCGAAATACTACTACAAATTTGTTCTAATCTTTGGTCTTTGTCAGCTGTGGTTTGGCATTCTGTTTATAGTAAATCTGATCGCAAATGTTAGCTGAAGTATACGGAAAAACGTCTTGTAAGTTGCCCGTTGTCCACTTACGTAGAAACTTTGGTTGCCTGTATTTAAAATGAAGTCGCGTTAGCGACCAATCAGTCGTAATTTCGGCCCGTTCATGTTGTACAGTGTTGCATATAGTTTTTGTTTTGCATAATGATTTTGTTTAGCGACAGTTTCATGGGAGATTCGAATATCTCGATTGAATTGTGATGCTAGATAGCAAAAAAATTGTCTAAAGGTGAATTGTGTGTTAACTTTAGGTTCCATTTGAAACAATTGTAACATAGTTATTCAACATATTTTTAGTATATACTGCCACCAGTTCTTCGCTCAGAAATACTCTTCTTTGATGACATTTTGCATGATTTCGTGCTGTTAGTACCAGTGCTATTTAGTAGTTTGCAGTTCGGTTACTGGTACCTTTGGTTCATTGGCCATTGGTGTGGGATGATTTATTCCTTAAAAGGAACACATTCTTGTATCTGGGGTAAGTTTGCGATTGGGTTCTGAGTTAAAGATGGTTTTTTATTCGTACATCATACTGTATTTCAGAAGTAGGACGACGTCTTGGCCGCGAAAGTTAACTACATTGTGTTGTCTTGAGAGACTACGACTAACTTGAACGATTGCTTGTGAAAAGACTGCTGGTATTGTTCTTGGTAAATTTTGATGTTATATTTTACTGATGACCAAGTCGAGAACGTTATTGCACTTAAACAATGTAAACGTCCCAGGCAATGTCAAATTTTTGAATGCATATTTGTAGTTAGGCTCTTGTGGTTTATTTGATAGTCAGTCTGTAAAAAAGAATTTTTAACCTATAAAATGTGTACAAAAAAATTCCGTCGTGGATTTTTCTTGCCTTTGTAATTTATATTCTTTCCAATCTGCGGAAAAACCACGTTTCTCTGTAGAAAACCCCATAAGTATACTATCTATAGTTTGTGGTACACCACGTATTATTTTACTGCTAAGCTTTCGACCTGTTGACTCAGGACTTCAT